>JAVTVY010055195.1:0-31094 GCA_036873755.1 Hanleya hanleyi
AGCTTAAATTTGGTGTATCGGGTTACATATAGGACTTCACGCCTTGCGGCACGTACACTGCACGTTAACAATTTAATTAGTTTCGGTGTGTTACATAATCGATGCTACCGTAAATTTCTGGATAAGTCATCATTTGTCATGCAGGTGAACCGTCACGAATGCAAAATTTATCACGTGACTGCATGACAGAGATAAAATACGTCATCAGAGTTCAGGTCCATTGGTGGAATGTAACGGAACTATATTTTTGAAACAGGCTTCTCACTTGGCTCAACAATACAGTCCCACACGAAGGGAATTTGGGTTTGGTGTCGACCTCATCCCGTATACGATGATCAAGTCCTTGTTCTTCTAGATACTGAGGGACTGGGGGATGTAACCAAGGTATGTATTCATGTAAAACAGGATGTCCGCTGGTGGTGTTGGGCTTTGGCGGACATTCTCATGCTTTTGCCTGTTTTTCACAGTAGGTTATCTCCCTTTCCTAGGTTAAGAGATAGAGAATGACTCTAAAAGTTTTTTAGCCGAGAATTTTACGAACCAACATTCATTCAATTTGATCAATTTTGATAGACATTGTGATTATCTTCACACAGTTAGAATATAAGAGAAAGTTAAATAATATTTATAATATTTTTTCATGAATATGCCTCAAAACCAGCCATACTCCCTATGTTTTCTGCGTTATTAAATTGAGCATGGGTGCTAAAAAATGTACGCAAACCTACATTTTTTTCTTCATATTACACAAATATGAATGCAACAATACACATTATTCAAAAACCTAATTACTTTGATTTACCACCAGTGGACATCCATAATTCAAATTTCATTTGGCGAAACGAAGCCAGCCGATGTGTGGAGTTCTTGATGATAACAGGAATTCTCCCTCTTGTGTGAAAGAGATTGTCCTTTACACTTTGTGCTGCACTGTTTTCATATAAATTTCTAAAGACATCCTTAGGTCAATTTTTGGAAGGATTTTTATTTTCTTATTTCATGATTTGTTTTTTTTTTAATTTATATGTCAATATTTCCTGTCGACTACTGACATTTTTGTGTCCGACAAGTCAAATCGAGCTTCTCGATGTGCATGCTTCTCGTCCTGCCATGACGAAGCCGTGACAACGAGTGACATGGCACAGACAGGTATGCCCTTTGACCTCGCACTCTGATTGGGTAATGCCAATCGTTCGCGCGAAATGTTCCTAAAAATTCGCTCTGGAGGCAATGTCCACGGATTTCCGCGCGAACTAAAATTCGGCCGCGTTCGCCGTTAGTATAAACGACTTCACTCAAATAGCAGTACATCAATCAAATTGGATCGCCGCGTTCGGGGTCGCGTTCACGCTCAGTATAAACAGGCCTTAAAAGCGAAGTTCGCTCATATTCATATCTCCCATATTGGAGATTACACTCGAGGCTTGTTTCAATGACTTTGCTGAGGCCGTGACCACCGCCCGTTGCCAATGCCTATCACAGGAAAGCAATCATCGGGGAAACGATGAAATTGATGGGCAACAGCGGCTATGGTAAAACATTAACCAACCAGGATCGTCACGTCGACATCCAGACTTGCACCACCAAACAAGCCCACAAGCGGCTTAACTCACCCCTATACCGCCACTTGAAGGCCATTGATGACACCACGTACGAGGGGACTTCAAGCTAAAAGGCCGAGCAGTCTTGAATGCTTCTTCTGCCAGAAGCGCAAAATTCTCCCAGATGATTTCACAAGGAATTATATAGATATTTGGACTGAGGGGTACCCTATAAGCCCTGAAGTGAAGGTTAAATTAAACCAGCTATTCCATTGCACCGCTATAGTTGTATGGACTATTACAAATACTATTATAAATATGAGAAATTACTGTTGTATATATTCTTCTTTGTTATGAAAAAAAGTATTTTGGTCCTACATCAATGTAATTTGGTTTTTCTCTATATCGCACCAGTTAATAGAAGTGACCCTATTTTATGCGACCAGATAACGATCTCCGGAATTTACCGAAACTTAATGATATCTAAGTAAGCCAAGTGCATTTGAAATGCATTGGAGACACCTGTTATCCGAAAGAGGATTTTGGGTGGATTTGACCTTTGACCTCTGATTGCACTTTGTGATGTCACTTCTGGTCACCTGACCGAAAGTGACCTTTGACAAGTGTTCGTCATGTTCTGCTTTGGGATAAATGCCCTCCACAAAGGTAAACCGAAAGCAACGTCACAAAAAGGTCAAAGAACTAGGTCAGCTCGCGCCAAGAAGCACTTTCACTACTACTCTCGTCATTAAGTTACGTAAACTTATAGGTTGGGGATCTGGTTTGATGTCACACTCAAGGTTATTTCACTCATGTGATGACAGCCAGTTTGAGTGGGAGGAAGTTGGATTACCCGGAGAGAACCACCGCCCGTCGGCAAAAAATGGCAAACTTTCACACATGCATTAGCGGGGGCTAAAACCCGTGCCGGTTCAGCGGTGTGAGGCTATCGATCACCAGCCCTCCGCCTTAGACCACTCCGTCATCAGGTGTACGGACAACAGCGCGTGGTATTTTTGAACGATATTTAATATTTTTTCACGAATTAGGATAGTAAAATTGTGATCTGATGCAGAAAAAAAATTGTACAACTGGGTCTTGCATCGAGCTTTTTAACTCGTCAGGTGCGTGTACCTATTTATTTTACAGTATTGATAGAAATATATCCCTTAATTATGCTAATTTATGTATCTTTCTCACGCAATTTATGTTTTTGCTGTTTCAGGGTGATCCCCACCATGACAGCTGTATATTCGCACTGGCCACGCTGCTCTGTAGTACCCTGGTCTATAACGTTTTAGGCGTATTTGATCAGGGTACGGTCGACAAGCTGAAGTATCCTTTCTTCCTGTAAATAGTATTATTACAGTAAATGTGAATGTCAGGCAAGATGGTATCCAGAAAACCCAAGAAATTCGATTATCATTGTAACCGAGAGTATTAGAGTTCACTCCCCTTATCCATATCACCAGATCAGAACACTTCAGCATAATACCAATAATGTGCGACATAGAAACTTGTCTTGGCCCTCACAGGCCTTGGCTCTGCATGGAGGTTTGCTAGAGGGGGCACTTCGAAACCCTATATATTTTCATTACTTCCACAATATAACTTGGGGTCGCGCTCTACTTGAAAATGTAAACAAAACTCCAACATGGCCGCTATGATGACGTCACAGTGATTCATTTTCTAAAAATGCATTTTTTGTTATGGCGGTTTCCATCCGTCTGCCCGTTCGGGCGTCTGATCGTCCTCCGTGTCCGGCCTAAAAATCAGGAAATTATTGATCATTTACAGTTTTCTATATAGGCCTACAGTTCCAATTTCTGATGAGTGGATAGGCCTACCCTAGGAAGGGGTACCCTAGACGTTCATCTGTCCGTCCGTCCGTCTCCCTTGTCCGATATATATCTGGGGCAGTTTTCTATCTACAGTTCCAATTTTTGGTGAGTGGATACCCTACGGGGAGACGATGTTTCGCGTACCAAAATGGACATCGAGGTCATAGGCTAAAGGTCACTGTGGTTTAAAAATCAGGAAATCTTTGATCATCTACAGTTTTCTATCTCAGTTCCAATTGTTGGTGAGTGGATACCCTAGAGAGGGGGCGATGTGTCGCATATCAAATGTAGGTGAAGGTCAGGGGTCACAGGTCAGTGTGGCCTAAAAATCAGGAAATTATTGAAAATTGCTATTTTTTGTGAGTGGATCCAGGAGGGGAAAAAGATGTGTCACATGCCAAAAATTAGGTCAAGATCAAAGATCTCTGTGACCTCATAATCAGGAAATAATTAAAAAAAAAATTGATACATTGGGGGACAGTGTCGCTGTGACCCCACATTGTAGAAATCATTAAAGATAGCTTTCTTTGTGTCACTAGATACATTAGAGGGACACCATGTGTCAGGGACCAACATTAGGTCAAGATCAGAGGTCAGTGTGACCACAAATTCAGGAAATCATTATAAATAACTTTTCATTGTGTCAGTAGATGCATTAAGGGGACAAGATGTGTCACGTAGCAAAATGTAGAGCAAGGTCACTGTGACCCCAAAATCACGAAGTTGTTAATCTTGACATTTGTGTGTCTATAGATACATTGAGGACACGATGTGTCGTGTATCAACATTTGGGTCAAGGTCAAAGGTCACTGTGACCCCAAAATCAGGAAATCATTAAAAGTCACATATTATTTACTCGTTGAAGACGAAGTCGTATAATGCGATGGTGAGTTGTGTCCATCTTTCCATTAACATATGTTGTCCGTGCGATGTCTCCAATTCCATGGCATGGATTGATACCAAACTATGGGAGTACCTAGCTACAACATGTAACCTAGTGATGACGTTTATATATTGACCTTATATTGTCACTAGGTTACAAGCCACTCCAAACCACATTTGTCTTTTATTTTCCGTATGGAATAAAGAATCAAGTTACGGCCACATACCTATCATTTCTTGGTAGATGGTATCATTTCGAATAGCGGTGACACACTGCCCGCAAAATCCGCTGCCGATTTCATCGCATTTCAGCCAGTTTTTCCAGCAGCTCCCGCTTCGATCTGCAATTTGTCTTCCATGTTTCTTTTCGAAATGAACTGCGCATGCGCCAATGCCGTGACCTTTGTAAAACCGGAAAGCGTGGTAGCAGACGATTTTTAACTTGTTAAAGTTAAGCATGGATAATTGCATTAATTGTAACAAACCCTTTGTCAAGGGACATAAGGGCTACAATAGAGTGTCGTTAAAATCTCTCACATCTCCTAAAACAGTGAGAAAGTTTTGACAAGTTAAAAATCGTCTGCTACCACGTTTTCCGGTTTTACAAAGGTCACGGCATTGGCGCATGCGCAGTTCATTTCGAAAAGAAACATGGAAGACAAATTGCAGATCGAAGCGGGAGCTGCTGGAAAAACTGGCTGAAATGCGATGAAATCGGCAGCGGATTTTGCGGGCAGTGTGTCACCGCTATTCGAAATGATACCATCTACCAAGAAATGATAGGTATGTGGCCGTAACTTGATTCTTTATACCATACGGAAAATAAAAGACAAATGTGGTTTGGAGTGGCTTGTAACCTAGTGACAATATAAGGTCAATATAAACGTCCTCACTAGGTTACATGTTGTAGCTAGGGAGTACCTTACTCGGGGGCAGGGAGGAACCCTATTCATTGTGAGATCAATTGATCAAACAACCTTCAAAGGTGATGGTACGATAAGGCGGGATTTTGGCCTATACGTAGTGCGGTTGAAATCGAAAAAATAAAAGCTTCTAAAAATAACTGTGTTTTAATGTAACAGCAACAGGCTGATGACGCCATTTGCGGATCAAACGTCACTTCCGGGTCAAAGGTCACTTCCGTTGCGAGGTCACGTCCGGATCAACGGTCAATTCCGGCGATGGTGTGGTCACTGTTGATAAGTCCCCCAGTCAGTGGGAATTGGCTTCCCAGTCACGTCAATGTTAATGGAGCAGTCGCTTCGCCTGAATCACTGGGATCTGAATGTCCGGTCATTTCCGGGAATGTCCGGGGACCTCAGATGTCAATCTTATATTGCCCCGTCAATGTTCTAGCCCATTTGCGTACACTTCGCCATCCATAAGATGGCTTGCGAATCGTGAGTCTCCATTATTGCGGAGCGATATCCGGTATATTGCGGGATTCTGTTCGGCCTTCATCCGGCAGAGAACAGACTCGAGAAATCTGATAAATTACAGGTTTTCAAACCACTTGGGAAACAGATATAGGCTAGGCTTACAAAATATATAGGTATAAATAACTTTCGTATCACCCACGAGGTGTGGTAGATCTGTAATTTTCAACAAGTAGGGCATCACATGATTCGAAAATGGCGAGTCACGTTGGGGTTACGTCGGTAGCCTTTAGCTGATTGGCTGACGAAGTCACGTGGTATTGATTTCTGGAAATTCCCTCTCGCACTTGCCGAAAGTAGGCTGTAAATGGATACACACGATCCCAGGGTCAGTCTTACCGCGTATAGATGACCGAGATGGTTACAGGTTGTGTTCTAGCCATATATTCAGCGAGAGAAGGAAAACCCCCAAACATAGCAATGCACGCAACGAGAGAAGGGGAATCACCATGACCCTGGTGGGAGTAGAACCAGCAATGCGAGCACCAAAGACTTTATCCAATTGGTCGCTAGTCAGCACATACAAGGAAGAGTTGAAAATATCCTGATACATCTCAAGTACTAGAGGGCGGGTCACTGACATATACTTCTATGTCCAGCCCAATACGCACATTGGAAACCCACCCATGGAGATTTTTCTTTACGGTATGGAGTGTGGCATCTTATTTTTTTCTGTCTAATGCTGTGGAGTACGACGGGGGGTGTCTCGAGCTAAGAGCGTAAGCGTCTCGGTGTATGGGCGTAAGGTGGTCAGAGATCTCTCGGTTTTGATACATTTTAAAAGTGAGTTAAGAATATTGCATTGAACTACACGCTCAACATGAAAACGTGTGATTTTCAGATGACCCTGTATGGCCACCATTTGGAATTTGACGATCAATTCTTAATCTTAGGGATATGTATTCGGAATGGGTGCAAGATATTTCACTATGATCAGAGATCTCTCGGGGTTTGATAATTTGAACAATGAGCTAAGAATAATGGCTTGAACTATACGAGCAACATGAAAAGTTTGGTTTTCAGATGACCCAATATGGCCGCCATTCTAAATTTGACCATCAAATCTGCATCATAGGGATATGTAAATAGATTCAAAATGGGCGGAAGATTTCAGGCTATGCATAGAGAACCCTCGGTTTTGATAAATTTCCCCAGTGGGCTAAGACTAATGCCTTGAACTACTCGAGCAACATGAGAAAGAGTGATTTTCAGAATATCCAATGTTCTCTATTTTGAATTAAACCATCATAGTTTGAGCTGAAAATTGTGCAAACAGATTCAAAATAGGTGTAAGGTGTTAGACTTTTATTTGAGATCCACTGATGTTAACAAATTTGCACAATGATCTGAAGATATGTGTATTATATGAACAATCTCTAAAAGCCTGATTTACGGGTAACCCACCATGATCGCCATTTTAACGCATGACGGTTAATCACCAGAATTATGGAAATGGGCTAAAAATTTGCCCAATATAATATTCCATATTATAATACCCTACTACACAAAGAACTCATTTAGCATGAGTACCCATTTTGACAAACAATGCTATCAAAAGTCACATTTGGCGTCCATGGTCGGTCGTCTACATCTAAGTGTAAAGTTTATGGCTAAATACAAAATGGTTGCAATGAGGTGCCCTCAGAAAGCAGCGTTTTTCATTGTTTTCCTTCCATTTTTCATAATTTTTCTTGCCTACAAGCGCAGAAAGCTAATTATGCCCCCCTCTAACTAGAGGGGGAGCATATAGCGATCGCTTTGTCCGTCCGTCTGTCCGTCCGAATTTCTTGTCCGCGCAATATCTCGGTTAATATTTGATGGACAGGATTGAAACTCGCATGGAATGTGACCAGTGCCTCGTAGTTGTGCAGCGTAGACTTTTTTCCGAGTTCCGGTATAATTTTCAAGAGTTATGGCCCTTTTTCTGAAATCTCTGTGAATGGGACTTGTCTGGGCTGGATCTTGGTTAATATTGTATGGACAATTATGAAATTTGCATGATATGTGGTCAGTGCCCCACGGTTGTGCAGCGTAAAGTTTCTCCGCGTTTCGCATATATTTTCAAGAGTTATAGCCCTTTTTTCTTCAAATCTTTGTGAATTGGGACTTGTCCGGGCTGGATCTCGGTTAATATTGTATGGACAATTATGAAATTTGCAGGATGTGTGGTTAATGCCCTATAGTTGTGCAGCGTGAAGTTTCTCCGCGTTTCGCATATATTTTCAAGAGTTGTGGCCCTTTTTCTTAAAATCTTTGTGAATTGAGACTTGTCCGGGCTGTATCTCGGTTAATATTGTATGGACAATTATGAAATTTGCAGCATATGTGGTCAGTGCCCTGTAGTTGTGCAGCGTGAAGTTTCTCCACATTTCGCATATATTTTCAAGAGTTATGGCCCTTTTTTCATCAAATCTTCGTGAATTGGGACTTTTAGGGCTGGATCTCGGTTAATATTGTATGGACAAGCATGAAATTTGCATGATATGTGGTCAGTGACCCATAGGTGTGCAGCGTGAAGTTTCTCTGCTTTCGGTTATGTTTTCAAGAGTTATGGCCCTTTGTTTATCAAACCTAAGTGAATGGGATATATTTATTTGTCCAGGCTGGATCTCAGTCCATAACCGATTTGGACCAGGAAAATGGCTATATTATATGTTATTCTACATTCCAAAGCAAATAACATAGGTCCTGAAGTATGAAATTGCTCCAAAAAGAGTGAATTGGGTGCAAAATTCAAAGTTCACCGATCGCTTCATAATTTCACCACAATATAATCCCAAGGAATGTAGGTCTCATAACCAGGTCACATTTTCGGATGTGGCGAAAGCCCTGGAGAACATCTTGCATCGAAACATCGTATTATCACTTGTTGGTCGATACTTGGAATATGTATTATGTGAAGCATGGCAAAAAAAGTGACTAAAACAGAATTTTTATAATTATCCAAATTAGGCCTTCACCAACCAATAAAGAACAGAACAATGTCGGGGCAGTGTTGGATTAAAGCGGAAGGGAAGGGGGGGGGGGCATACAATTGAGCAATCTGTGATTGCTTCCTTCCTGTGTTTATTTTGCCTAGATAAGCATTCTCCATCGCACTGGTATTGCAAGAGAAAAATCGGTGAAAAAAAAAACATCGGCGGAAAAATGTCTTCCGACTAGATGACGTCACTGTGACGTCATCATGATGGCCATCTTGATTTTTTGAAAGCATTTTATGTTAGGCGTTGGCCCAAGTATATTGTATGGAAAGTTTCACGGTCCTCTAGCCCGAGGAGTAACGGAAATAGATAGGGAGCGAACACCCCTCTTCCCCCCACCTGCCCAAGAATGCAATTAATATACTCAAAATACCCTGGGTCTTGAGTAGGGTTCAGTTGCAGGTAATATTAGCTTTTGGTAATGTGTATACTTGTAACAAAACGAATTCAAATATCTCAATAAGCCATAATTTGATAGCAATTTGGCCTTCCTAAGACACACAGAATACGAGAAAATCAATATTTTATCATGTGTTGCGGCCATCTTGGATTTTTGTGTTTCACGTGAATTCTAAAGGAAAGTCAAGAGGGCTCCTAGGCTGAAACTTGTCAGTAGGCCTTAAGGAAGCATGATGCAAAATATGGCGCTTTTATCCGGCCTGTAACGGTAATGTTGAAAAATGACCCTAAGCCACCCGACTAAAACATGAATTTCACAAAAAGCTGCGCAGACGCTGTGTAGTTGCAAAAATTTGAAATGGCGATAGAGTCTATAGCTCGCATCATGTTGTCACTGTCTTCCTTAGCATTACTTTTCAGCTTCGTTACAGAAATTTTGAAGCATATCAAGAAAAGTCAGGCCGACAAAGAAAGCAAGGACTTTGATATACATTTCCCAACCTTTGTCATTACCTTGAGGGATTTTACCTTGCAATTGAAACTTAATGGTCGTGACATCAGTTCTGATGCATATCTTGAGCATTGTCTGGAACTTCGACGGGGGACAGATGCAGAAAGTGCAAAGTTCAACGAACCGCGGATCTGCATCCGGAAATACTTCAAACAACGAAAGTGTTTTACTTTTGACCGGCCATGTGGACGAAAACAGTTGCTCGATATTGAAAGATTAACGGACGTTGATTTAAGTGAAGAATTCGTTGATGAAGTGAATGATTTCTGTACATTTATTCACAAGGACTGTGGCCCGATGAAAGTCGACACCGGGACTCCCATCACGGGAAGAAGTGAGCATATTTACTTTAAGGAGTTGCATCCCTCTCGAACGGATTTTCACACACCCTGTGACAATTGTCCTATTTAGGATTTCTGGGGATTAAATCATATGTGAATTTATTGACTTTTGGGTCGACGGGAATAAAGATATTCAAATTTAAATGCAGGTTATTTCCGAAAATGTACCTCCATTTTCAGACGTTTATTTCTGAGAAGTTAAAAATTGTTCGTTCAATTGCTAACTTTGCCGAGTGGAACAACCCTTCAACAAAATAGCCGTGTCCCAGTTTTTCAAAATTTGACCCAGAAACTTTTCTGTGGAATTTTATGTGTTTTCAATTTGAACACAATTGAATAAAATGTCGTGGCCATACTTTGAACTTTAATATCCCAGCAACCAGGACAACATATAGAAAACCGAGGCGCATCTCGTTTCTTTATCTAGTTCAGAATAACCATGCCAAATTCGAATCTCCATGATCAACACTTTCCTAGAAATAAACGGTTTAACTTATAAAACTGGAGAAATCAACTAACAGAAAAAAGCGATAAACAGATTAGGACATATTGATTGTGATGGGGCCCGCCAGTGGTGGTGTGAAGCAAGAGTTAATTTCCAGCTTAGAGTGTCTCCTATCAAGCAGGTGAGAATTTTGTCACTAATTTTAAGATTTTGAAGGCGAAAATTTGACCTTAAGGAAGAAGCGATATTGTACTAAAGAAATGTTAAATAATAAAATTGTTCTCAATTTTGACCTCCCAGGCGCGCTATAAGCCCTTGAAGTGAATCGCCTTCAATTTATGTTGCCAGGTGACTCCACATTGTGGATACTCGTGGTGTTCGAAGACGTGAAATATGGGTATTTCGTGTCTTACGTGTAGACGTTCATCCCTTGTAATCCAGCTTCAAATAGCATTTTGGGAGCACAAAATCAACTACAGATAAACCTTTCATCGAATGAAATGTGTTGATAATTTGAACCAATTCTCCTTCATATAGCGATACAGATATGTATGCCTTCCTGGCATCATTGAAAACTGTTGACCGCTTCTCTCTTGCAGGAAATCAGTCTAGTTTTATGTATACTATGATTTATTCTTTTAATTTTGTGCTATTTTATAATTCTAATTCTATAATATGATTTGGGTCTTTGGATTATGGATGCGGAAATTCTTTATTGGACGACGGCTGAATATTGAATGACGGACTAGACGCTTGTATTTGTCACTAAAATTATGTCACGAAGACTGTCACAAAGAGTATCTTTCACAGAGGATTTGTTTAGAATTTTCCCACGTCTTTTTCAGTGTTCGTCAGCCTGGTGACCAGCTATGTTGGTGCGATCCGTGATGGGTGCGTGCCCTGTGTCGAGAGTGCATTCAAGACGATGACGCTTCTGGAGAACGCTAAAGCGACAAAGGAGGCTGGTCAACTCTACCAGAAACTCATGTCCAACATTCGAATGCCCACAGATACTGTCGCCGTCCTTCGGAATGCCCACCACAAAAGTGTGAAAAAGGCTGTGGCATATTTCCTGGAGAAGGCAATACATGATGAAGGGGACAGGTTTCAGGGAGAATTGGATGTGAGATAGAGTGCAATGTTTATCGGATTATCGGTCTAAATTAAAATATAACTGTTGCGCCGATTAACGGATTCCAAGTGTATCGGTAATTTTGAGGCCGTACGAGAAAATCGGGGAAAATTCCATTTTTTATTCGTTCTTAATCGCCATGTTGGATAACCATTTTCACCATTAAACATTGATATATGAAAATCTTACAAATTTGGATTGGTCAATGGCAGCCATATTGCTTCTCAGAACCACTTTTCCTGAGTATGCTTTACACACTAGTTGACGTATGGCCAGTTTCGAAACAACTCGATAAGCAGGGGTTGAACCAATATGACTGGCAAATGGCAGAATTATATGCAGTTTGCTGATCTAAGCATCACGCGCTACCTGTGTGTGAAATATCATATACTTTTGTTTTTTTGTTTTTTTAATTCTCGCCCATCGCACCCGTTCAGCAAAAACAAAAGTTTCATGACTCATAACGTGGGTTCATTAATTTTAGAAATAGACAAACTTCTGATCCATCAATAGAAAAACTCTGCATGTGCTTGTTAATCTACATATCATGCACTACCGGTGTGTGAAATTCAATTCAATTTTGGGCCACTTTAAAATTTTCATCCAACGAACGAAATGTGGACCGTTCGGGCAAATATGTAAAAATTCTGACTATGGACCTGTTCCTTCTTCATTGCCCTGTCGAATCACATATATGTATATCAATTTCAAGAATCGTTTCATGAATTGGAGCGATATGCAAGAGGTGGGGAAAATTGACCACGTCAATGTACGATGTATCTCAGTCACGCTTTGATTGTGGCTGTTCATGCGAACACCAGGACTACACGAGGTTCATACGGACCTTTGTTAAGCGATATTAGGCACAACTTTGCACAAATCTTTGCACACTACATTCGTATTTTGCCATAATTATTTCCTTGTGGGTTATGGAGTATTCTTCTGATACAGCACCAAACAATTGAACTTTCAGGATCTTTTGACCAATTCCTAGAATTATTCAGTTCGTCAAAATCCGGAACATTTTCCGTTTTATTAAGTTTGTTCGGCAGTCTATCTGAATTGGTATCTGAACAGTTTAGCTTTTCAGGTGCACTATCGTTTATCTATACAAAATCCCGGGAAAGTCGAAAAAGAATATTGTTAGCTTTCTGAATTCAGAGACTGCTTGTGTTCGATTTGTGGTCATTGTCTTCTCTATATCCTGCCCAAAATGTTTCTATCCACTCAAGGCCCTCTTCCACAGCGTTGGAAGAAACTCGATGATGCAGCTTCTACACCCCGCTATGGATCTAGCGTTGTATGGTGATGTATGCATTTCGTGAGCCCAGTAAACTTCTAGTATATCGTTATGAGTGGTTGGAAGAGAAAGACCTCATGCATTGGTAAACGTTTTCTCCGTGTGAAATAAATCTTCCTGGGTTAGTACAGCTTGAGAATAAGTAGAGGTATTCGATGGTGGACATTGTTCTGGTGATCTTTCTTAAAAAAATCATACTGAGAAAGTGACTGATTTGGATTAATCACTCAATCTTGTTCTTAAATAGGAGCAGCTAATGCGTACGTTCAAGACGATCAAGAGCGAGAATGACAAAATCTCCACACAGAAGTGTCAAGAAGTCTTGCAACAACTCAATGGTACCATAAGCAAGAAGGTGGTTTCCAAGGCGTACCTGTTCAATGAAGGGTATCTCATCTACCAAGAGGACCTGCGCCAGCTAAAGCGAAAGTTTGAGTCCAAGCGAGGCCTTGGCGTGAAGGTAACGTTTAAATGACATCTCACTTCTATGGCACCTCCGTAGTAGGAAGCCAGCAAATCCATTAGCATGATTGAGGGTTTTTTGTGAGAGTGCGCAGGTCACGTGGAGAGGACGTCATTTCCGGTGCGAGGTCACGTCCGGGTCAAAGTCCATTTACATTGACCCAGACTGTCTGTTTGGCCTGGTTTACCAAAAACGCCTATCATTTTGGTAACCTAGGTTTTGTCCCTGATTATTGTGGTAGGGCCTTGATCGACATTCACGGGTGACATGTCCCAGTTTCCGACACTTGAGACAAGTGACATTACTCAAATTTGTCAACCGACTTAAAGGAGAAGAAAACATGTGATTAATGTATACACTGAATGAAAGAACTATCTCCCCCGTATCCAAAAATGAAAGAAAATATTTTTTTGTGATTTTTTCTGCTCGATTAAATCGGCGTTCAACCTGCGCATCGTTGTCTCTCAAGCGTGCAGACATTTTGGCTCGAGTCGTCTAAGCGTCTAAGCGTGTGACGTCACCCGGGCCTCGCCGCTCTCCAGCGGGGAAGGCGAAAATATAAAGCAGTATGTTGAAAACTGGACACTGGGTAATCCCGACGCCAACATACTCTGTCAAACACAGCTTCATTTCATTTTTTATACGCCCGCCAAAAGGCGGATGTATTATGTGATGGCGGTTTCCGTCCGTCTGTCCGTGTGTCCGTCTGTCCGTCTGTCCGTCCCCCGTGTCCGGTCTATATCTGGGACAGTTTTCCATCTACAGTTCTAATTTTTGGTGAGTGGATACCCTATGGGGAGACGATGTGTCGCATACCAAAATGAAGGTCAAGGTCAGAGGTCAAAGGTCACTGGCCTAAAAAACAGGAAATCACTGAAGTGTTCGTGTCCGGTCTATATCTGTGAAAGTTTTCTATCCACAGCTGCAATTTTTTGTGAGTGGATATGCTAGGTAGAGACGATGTGTCGCGTACCAAAATTGAGGTCGAGGTCAGAGGTCAAAGGTCACTGTTGCCTAAAATCAGGAAATCATTTATCATTGACAGTTTTCTATCTACAGTTCTAATTTTTGGTGAGTGGATGCCCTGGGGGAGAACGATGTGTTGCATACGAAATGTAGGTCGAGGTCAGAGGTCAAAGGTCAGTGTGACGGAAAAATCAGGAAATCATTAAAAATTTCTAATTTTTTATGAGTGGATTCAAAAGGGGGAAATGAGGTGTCGCATACCAAAATATAGGTCAAGGTTGAAGGTCAAAGGTCACTGACCCAAAAATAAGGAAATTATTGAAAATAACATTTCTTTGTGTGAGTAGATACATTAGGGGGACACAATGTGTCACATATCAAAATGTAGGTCAAGGTCAAAGGTCAAGTGACCCCAAAATCATGAAATTGTTAAAAATCATGATTTTTTTAGTACATTGAGAAATTACGGGTAGCCGTTTTGTCATGTACGAAAATTTAGATCCAGGTCAATAGTCAAGATGACTGTGACACCAGAATCAAGGTGAAAGGTCAAAGGTCACTGTGACCCCAAAATCAGGAAATTGTTAAAAATCATGATTTTTTGTGTCCATTGAGAAATTTCGGGGAGATGGTTTGTCACTGTCACTGTGACTCTAAAATAAAAAAATCTTTGAAAATTACTTTGTTTTGTGTCCGTAGATTCATTTGGGGGACATGATGTGTCACATTCCAAATTGTAGGTCAAGGCTGAACGCCAAGGTCACTGTGACCCCCAAAATCCTGAAATTCATACAAAATCATGATTTTTTTGTGTCCATTGATACATTGACATAAGACGGAGTGTCGTGTACCAAAATTTAGGTCAAGGTAACTATGACCCCAAAATCAGGAAATCACATTTTCATATGCCTGTCGAAGACGAGGTCATGTAATGCGATGTTGCGTTCTGTCCATTCATCCATTTACATTTGTTGTCCATGCGATATCTCTAGTTTCAAGGTATGGAATGGTACCAAACTTTGAGTATACCTCACTCGCATGGCAAAGAGGAGCCATACATTTTGAGATCAATTTGTCCAAGGTCAAGGTCACAGGCCTTCAAAACTGAATGAAGTTCAGCTGACCATATGTGTTAGGTTGGAATATTCTCTCCCCTACATGTATATGGCATTCATCCTGTCTCATATTTGAAACAGCTACAACTGTTGTGAAATAACAACCATACATTTAGTAATTTAACGGGGAGAGGGATCCTTTATGAACTTCATACCTCTTTATTAACTCAAGAACAAAGGTTTACTTCATCACTTTCTTCTTCCTTCATGAAAAATTATCTCGTCTGAAAGGAATCCATTTGCAGGAAAACTACTATTTTCTTGTGTTTGAATATTGTCGATTTCAGTGTGGGATATGTGAGCTCTCGGCTCTTGCTTCAAGGTCAACTAGTTACCAAGAGTTAAGCTCGTTTTAGTTTATCATTCAATATAAGATGTTATATATGTTACATTCTCAGAAGCACAAAATTGTAGGCTAGCTACCAATTGGAATCGAAGCTATCAAACAACCTTGAAATTTGGACCAATGTAATTCCAGATACACGGGCGTATATTGAAGCCCCTTGGGCTCTTGTTTAAATTTTATTTCGACTGCTAGCTCGTTTTCTGGACTAAATTAAATCATTATGAAATATTATGAAATAATCATTACACAACAGTAGCATTCCATATGGCCTGCTTGTGCCTTCTATGTTTCGGATGATTACGCCCTAAACTGGGCTGTCTAAGGAAAGAGCACTTACCTCTCCTGTGTAGTAGAGCTGTCTGCAAACAATAACGTAAAAGCCGTTTATCTAAAAGTACCGTCTCTAAGCACCTGTGAATTTTTCGCGACCGGTAAAGTTATATTCATTGATCAATTCATTTTCGTTACTACTCCATTGCATCCACTATCTCTTAAGGATGTCCACTGGTGGTAAATCAAAGTAATTAACTTTTTGAATAATGTGTGTTGTTGCATTCATAATTGTGTAGTATGATGAAAAACAAAGAAACAAATATAGGTTGGTGTGCATTTTCTAGCTGTAGGCAACGTTAAGTGGACTGACCCATGCTCATTTGATAACACAGAAAGCATAGGGAATAGCCCTAGTTTTGAAGCATATTCATGAAAAATTCATATAAATAGTATTTAACTTTTTCTTATATTCTCTTTGCAGATAATCACAATGTCTATCAAAATTTAGCAAATTGGATGGATGTTGGTGTGCAAAATTCTCGGCTAGAAGGCTTTTAAAGGAAATCCCTATCTCTTAACCTAGGGAAGGGGGATAACCCAATAGAAAAACAGGCAAAATGGCTGCCAAAGTCAAAAATCACCAGCGGACATCCTTAAGACAGATTTATCTGTCATGCATTTTTTCACTACTGGCAAATTATGAGTTATTTCCGAAGTTTCTACTTGAACACAAATATGCACCCTATAATCACATGTTCGATTAGCTTCAAATAGACAGAGAATTAAATAAATAAATAAATAAATAAACATTTGAAAATCGTATACGTTATTTTATGTTTCATGATATTAGGTTCAAGATCGTGAACATGATAATTACAGAAAATGATTTGCTTTCTGCGCCATTACATTCTGTTTACGGGAAAGGGAATGATGTTTCAGTCGCACTTCCATGGACCTATGATGCGTTGTCAGTGGCTGCGCAAATGCGCTGATATTGATCCCAGCATGATCAGTATACATTGCCTTGTGTTCCGCCCCGCCTCTCTGGTAGGCTTGCACAACTATAGACAAGTCCAACACATGTGTCAACGTACATATTAATTATATTTTCTACAAATCCTTCATACATTTACTGCTTGCATTTTCCAGGCGAACGAATCTATTCACCTATTCTTGAGGAATAAAGAATTAGAGGGACAGGCAATTCTGAAAGCCGATGAAGCAATATCTCGGAAGGAAAAGGAGGTCGAAGGTAAGACACTGGACAGCTAGGCTATGAGTAAAATCATATATGCGCCTCCAACGTGGAAGCACGGTTATTTCCATGATGACATATGGAACTTGGAAATCTACATCAGATCCAGTCATCGTTTGAGACACAACGTGAACCAAATTCAGAAATGGAACGCGTGTTATCTCTCTGCAATTTTCAAGACGATGTTCACAAACCAAATCAAACCCCCATCCTATGAAGTATGAGTTGTTGCCCTTCGATCGTAATTGATTTTCTTTCTTGTTCTTCGCGTGCTCCCGGACGAAAGAAAAAGTCCCCTCGGGTGTCTCACTGGTGCTCTCTACAAACGCGCCTGTACACGCCGGATGGTCTTACATGCACAGAATCTACGACAATTGGAAGTTTGATATATCTACCGAACATTAAAGGGGCCCCCCAAACACCACTACCCTTCTCGATGGATTGTCAATCTATGGAATCATTGGTTTTCAAATATGTTAGCTTTCAAATTGTCACCCGTTCCGAAATAGTGAAATATGACGAGTAAAAAGATCACAGAAAGCGTTTGAATTTCTCAAGCTGTAAGAATAGTCATTGGTGCAGACAGCAGCCAGTTATCAAGGGCATTTTTTCTCTTCAATTTCAAGAGGTACAACATTCATGGTAAATCAGTGCAAACGTAACTTAAATATATCGTAAATATATGTTAAATTTATGGCAAACATCGGAATTTGTTACGGACACTAAACCATGGAACACCACAACCAGTTCCATCGGTGATGCACCTGCGGTTATTGAGGATACACATGGACTAATGTTAAGTAGTATAACTAGTACACCTTATATTAGAATGTTCAATTTTGATTGGACTGCGCTCGTCCGGGAACTAACACCTGATCACAGGCCCTCAAAACAAGAGTTTTGTGGGGGTGTGGACGGTGGTATTACGGTGAAGTGTCGAAATATGGGGTCTCTATATATAACCCCATGTTTTATATAAAAATACACCAAGGTCTGAAACGCACGTTGAGTGAAAGCGAGAAATAAACGGTTTACCTCTAAACAAAATACATCAGCATATTCTACAATTGTCACTCTATATATTCTCGTCGTCAAATTAGTAAATTTGTGCAATTTTATACCTTTGCCGGGCGATTCAAAATCCAACCTAACTGTCCATTCATCCTGGCACAGCGAGATGATCGCTCGCTTCTTTTTCAATTCTTATTGGTCAGCTGAATAGTGTGTGACCTCTCTTGCCTGAGGCGTGTCGCGACTAATATTGCTCCAGTCAGTAGGACGAGATAGAAGTTTTGGCGGATATATCTGTTTCTCATTTTAATTTGATGTATAGAATTCCAATATGAATACTGCAAATCAATAAATACCATTAAAGTGATTTATTAAATTAGTTTAGCATTTTCATGCGTTTTTTGGCGCACAAATAGTACACTTTCTTTGGCTATATCTACTCCGGACTCGATCGTCACTCGGTCGATCAGCTGGCGCAGCGGCGACGATAATACTTGATCGCCGTACGTCGTTTTATCTAATAATTTCAAGCAAATGTCGAGATTCCTAGTCACATGTCTTTGAAATATGACCATATCCACCAAGCTGATTCTGAGCATATCAAAATATTTGACGCTTGTCCGGTCGTTTTCCTGCTCACTTTTCTCGTATTTGACTCCCCAATAGCGAATCTCATTTGATGCCAGGTAAACCTAACTCAGTGTAACAGATATGCGGTATACTAAATCATTTATTGTCTACTCCCTCGAGAACCGTCTTTGTATAGTGCCCTCTCAGCCTCTGGGTGCCCTCTAGATATAACCACAACACGTCTACGTCATATATGGGACACCAATTATATGAACCTTACCTCGGCTATTACAACGACCAATGCGTGTAATGAAAGCAAATAATACTTGTAATTGCATTCAACCGTAATATTCACCATACAAGGGTCTTAAAAGTGTGATTTCATCTCACTATAGTTCTAACCCACTATGATCATGAATTTTGCACAGAAGTAGATTTGAACTTTTGAAGGAAAGATGATTTCATGCAAAGTTCCAAGCTGTTTGAATAACCAGAACCAACTCTAGAGATGAATCTCTATCTTTTAATAATGCATTTTTTTTGGTCGATTTTTCGGTCAGATTACAAGCGTCTAGTCCGTCATTCATAATCCAGCCGTCGTCCATTAGAGAATATCCGCGTCCATAATCCAAAGACCTATTCCATTTTCCACATAACAGTATTAGCACCAAATTCAAAAAGACAATCATAGTATACATAAACATAGGCTTGTTTCCTCCAAGAGAGAAGCGGTCAACAGTTTTCAATGATGCCGGCAAGACATCATGATGTTCCAAAAATATCAAATCCGTATCGCTGATCAGTATTCTTAATCCATAATATTCGTTATAGATTCGTCATCTAAAAAAAAGATGTATCTCAGTCACGCTTTGATTGTGCCTGCTCATATGAGTACCATGAGGATCTTGAAGTACATGGGTTCATACGGCCCCTAGCCCCGGGTTAAGCGGAATTAGACACAAGTTTTTATTTATGCAATTTCTCCGCAAAAGCTGCATGATTAGTAAATATTAATGTGATGTGAAATAAAATAGTTTTTGCCCATTTTCATCGCGAAAAAGCAGAAATTTTGAAGAAATATGACGAAAACATCTTTCTGGTACCCCACGTGGATGCCATCTTGAATTTACCCATGATCCTCTGGTCGGGGGGTTATGCAAATAGGCTCAAAATGACCCCAATATGATAAACTATAAAGTCATGGAGTTTCAGCTCTTCAATATTTGTCGTCCCGGAGATAACGCACTCTCTAAAATAATTAGATTGAAATTCAATCTATCAGATTGAAATTAGATTGACGAATCTTTTATTGGATTGAAAATATTGAGAAAATATTTTCAATCTAATAGATGGACCCCTTCAAGGCCTGGTAGGTATGGTTAAAATCATTATTTGACAAAAACAACAAAACCAAGTGAATATATAGGTTTAGAGAACCAAAAACTGTTAAAATCCCAAACCGTTTTTTTTTGACTGAAAATTACCATCCTCTCCCTTAAATATAACTAATTTGTTATTTTGTTGCAGTAAGTTCACGCCAAGACATCAGAATATATGTAGTCTGTTTAACTCGTTCAGCGTAACTGGGTTCGAGATATTCTTATCTACGAGTAACTGGTTATTGTGAGTCTGAGAGGTGTCTGTCATCAAAGTAGCACCAAATGAACGACTCGCAATCTGATTTTTATTTTCAGTTGAGCGTCAAGAGGTCGCAGAAGCACAGAGAAGACAACTAGTAGCCGAACAAAAAGTTTTACTGGCAAAGAAACGGGCCAAATACAAGGCGAGAGTTATGAAAAATCGTGTAAAGGAGTTGGAAAAGAGACACCGAAAAGATTTAGTAAAAAGGAAGAAACATTACGAAAGAGTCCTCCGACGTTTAGACAATTCTTCCTCGGAAGAAGATAATTCTTCCTCGGAAGAAGATAATTCTTCCTCGGAAGAAAAGAATTCTTCCTCGGAAGAAGAGAATTCTTCCTCGGAAAAAGGGGGTTCTTCCCCGAAAGAAGAGGATTCTTCCTCTGAAGCAGATCAATCCTCTGGAGAAAAGGCTTCTTCCTCGGAAGAAGAGCATTCTTCCTCTGAAGAAGATGAATCTTCCTCTGGAGAAAAGGGTTCTTCCTCTGAAGAAAGGAATTCTTCCTCGGAAAAAGAGGATTCTTCCTCGGAAAAAGGGGATTCTTCCTCGGAAGAAGAGGATTCTTCCTCCTAAGAAGATGAATCTTCCTCTGAAGAAAAGGAATCTTCCTCGGAAAAAGAGGAGTCTTCCTCTGAAAAATTTATGTGATAATTAGCGATGCTGTTATTTTGAGGTAAACGGTGTATAAGTTCTTTGAGTAATTTCTCTCAAATCCATTGCGAGAAAAACACTGCCATATCCATAGCTTATTCTATATAGATATGGTGCATGTATTACTAATTATTCGGTTTCCTATCTTTTGTTATCAGCTAGTGATGTGATCAGCTATGTAACTTGGAATTTTTTTTGCCCTGTCTGGGCGCCTCATGCCGTTTGTCACATTGACCGCTTGGAACCAATTCAAAAGTTTTTTAAAGTTCTTATATTTTACTTATATGCAAATACGCAGAGATTTTAATCTTCATTCTCCAAGTCAGCGTAGATTTATCACTTTTACACGGCATTGTCAATTCACTTTTCAGATTAATTTTTATGCTCCTTCAAGGATTCCTCGTAATCCACAGCCATTTTATATACCTTTTTCTAGAATTGATATTAGAAAATTTTCATTTGTACCTCGAGCTTTAAGAGAATATAACTATGTTTTAACCTGGTGAACCTTGATCTTTTTACGTCGCAGCCGAATTTTAAACGATGTATGAAGAATTACTTTTACGGGACAGTATATATACAATTCATATTACCATTTATTCATTCATAATTTCATTAATTGTTTTCCTATTATATATATGCTTTACGTTTCTGATTTTAACAATGTTCTTAATAAATTGTTCTTGATTTTACAATGTACTTGTTAAGCTATCAGCACACTACTGTATTTTCTTCTTAAATGTCTACCTCACCCTGTATATAGTCTTTTAATAACCTGTAATTGGATCTCGGTCCGTTGGTTATTTATAGAATAAATAAATAAATAAATAGTGCCTCTTTGAATCTGATTGTTGAAGATATTTCAGGATACAGGTATGGCCTATTCCTATTTATTGACGACTAAGGTAGTATTTGTTCAGTTATACTTGCTCAGTTTGAAATGACCATTGAATGTAGTATGGCTATTTGTATATTATATCCCTCTTTGTATTTTGTTTGATGTAGTGCAAAATCATCATGATGGAGTCCCGCTGTATACTTTCGTATAACCCGGTGCTAGGGCCGGCCGTTTGAACGTCAAATGTTTTACCTCTCCATGATGTTAAAATGACCATGCAGGCACAATTCAACCGTGACTAACATACATCATACTCTGGAAAACGACATGGGTATTCATTTGGATAAATAATAATGATCAGAGATAAGAATTTTATGATGCCTTGCTCACATCATTGAACACAGTTGTCCGCTTCTCTCTTGTATGAATCCATCTTGTGTGTGTGTGTGTTCGTTGGCCGAAGGGTATTGTCGTCGTCATGTACGTCCGTCTGTCCCTATGCACACAAAACTTGCAGTGTGCATCCATATGCTCGTGACCCAGAACCCTATTGAATCTGGACCTGATTGGTTGGAAAACTTTGGCGGTCATCTTTAATTTATGCGAAACCATCACAGCTTTCTCGTTACCAAGATATCTTTAGAATGACTTACCCTAGGCACACCAAACTTGCACTGCACATCCATATGCTCATGACCCAGAACCCTATTGAATCTGGACCCGATTGGACTCGATTGGTTGGAAGCTTTGGCGGCCATATTTAATTTATGCGAAACCATTAATCTTATGTATCTCAGGTATCATTTCACTGTTCAGTGTGAAACTTGGTATAGATAATCGATGCATCAAGAAACTTTAAAGGAATGACCAAACCAATTTCCCTGATTCGGTGGAAACCTTGGCGGCCATCTTTAATTTATGCAAAATCTTTAATGATATATATCTCTGATACCATTCAAGTGTTCCATACGAAACTTGGTATACAGCATCGATGTATTAAGAGACCTGCAATGTATAACCACATCAGTTCCTCTGAGTGGCGGGAAGGATGGGCGGCCATCTTTAATTTATGCGAAATCATTAATGATCTCTATCTCTGATACCGTTCAAGTGCTCGAAGTAAAATTTGGTATACATCATCGATGCATCAATAGACTTACGATAAATGACAGTTCTGGTTTTTCTGATTGGGCGGAAACCTTGGTGGCCATCTTTAATTCATGCAAAATCTTTAATGATGTATATCTTTGATACCATTTCAGTGTTCTATATGAAACTTGGTGTACAGCATCGATGTATCAAGAGACTTGCAATGAATAACCACATCAGTTCCTCTGAGTGGTGGGAAGGATGCATGGGCGGCCATCTTTAATTTATGCGAAATCATTAATGATCTCTATCTCTGATAACTTTCAAATGCTCGATGTAAAATTTGGTATACATCATCGTTGCATCAAGAGACTTATGTAATTAATACCAGTTTCTCTGATTGGACGGAAACCTTAGAGGCCATTTCTAATTGCAAAATTTTTCATAATCTGTATATTTCTCACTTGACTGCTTGGTGTTCCTGAAGTCTTGGTTCAAATTGAATACATTATGACTGGCGCCCAGAGCCGAGGGGTTTTCAGATGCGCAGCTTCGTATTTGTGTTTTTTGTTGTTATTTATACTTGCATAGAATTGGTGCTAACTGCCATACAAAAAACGTCTTCCGATTATTGACTCGAATTCTTTTATGGATGAAGGCTGAATATTTCATGTCGGACCTGACGTCTGGTATAGATAATGAAACACCATGGCTCAACCATAGGACGGTGATAAAGCAGTCGTTAATTCATACGAGTGAACAATTGCATCCGATTTTCGTAATATCGAATACCAATAGCACACGTATAAGCTATTACAACGCATATAAGGGAAATGAGAAGAGGTGCCGACATACTGCCAACATATATCAGAGACCAAAAGACCAAAAGGTCTGTACAGGGGGCGGGCCTCGGGGTACGAAACGTCCACCAGCAGAATCTCGCCATATACAGGTAAAAATTACTACGTATATAAGGAAAGTGCGAAGAGGCGCCGACATACTGACAGAGCCACATGACTTCACAGTATAGTCTTCTGGGTAACCTATTCTAAAGCACATACCAAGAATCTAACGATTCGTGATATGTGTTGTATCCCAGGTACGCTTGTATTGTACCTGTTCATGTGGCAACTTGTCAATGAACCCAAGGTGACGTCTTGAAGTGGAAGAATCACGGGCATTCGGGTTGATTTTGTTATGCTGTCTTGAAACTCATCCCGCCGACAACTCAATTGCACAACATTAAAGTTTCACATTTGTGGCCGGACAAACATTTGTGGGTCAAAATCACGAGATATAGGGATGTAGATAATTTCCACTCTAAGCTTCTGTGATTCACCACATTGATCATGTTTGGTATCCATAGTGAGGTTTTCTTTTCTTTCGAGTCCGTCACGTTGACCCATTCACTGGAACGAGTGAGCAATTCTCATAAAGCTTTTTTTTTTTATTTCTCGTTGGGCCGAATCAACGTCTTCCCGTCAGACAGCTTGTCGTTCTGCATAACACTAACTGATACATGCTTTCAGACAGATTTTGGAGAGTCGCGATGAGAGCTTCAATACGACACGACACAGTTGGACCGTGTATGGCCCCTAGATCGCCCCCTAACACTTCCGTGCATATACACCAAAACGCATTTTCTCTTGTATTCCTCGACTACGCATGCCAACCATGACTGCTGCGATCAACGTTACCTAAGTCCTATTCTATACCTCGAATTCAATATGACACCCTGATTAAAATATTTGAACCACGTATGCCTCATATAGACCAATTTTACTGGGTGTAGTTCGTTTCTTTCGGATTTTCGGCGTGTGACGTCCAGCAGTTTTCCAAGTTCCTTCTTCGCATCGACCCGCAAGTCACATGACCCGAAGTGACCGCGACGGCTAGAAGTTAAAGGTCAAACCCAACGCCAAAGGTCCATCCCAAGTTTCTAGGTCCAACTGTCACTTACATCACACAACCCACAGAAAGAGATAAGCTTTCTGCTTTGTATACTACTTTCATTTTTGTCGAGACGGGTCCAAAATCTGATGTAGAGTAACGCCGTTGTGGAACCGTGATGGTCTCGAGGCTCCACGGATGCGTTACTTCCAGGAAATTCTTGTACGTTTCTTTTTGTTTAATTTGTGATTCTTCCGAATATGCCTTCAGGCAAGGATGTGTACCCGAGTGAAGTGAGCGTATTAAAGGAGTATTGTTCCTCTTGTAATCACTTGCATCTTTCCCGTCCATATTCGCAGACACAACTTGTAAACTTCAAATATGTTTGGACAGCCGACTCCAGAACTAATTTTGTCAATGCTATGCAATCGCCAAAAATACATTCTTTATCTAACGATTTTCTCATGAAATCATACCCCTCCTCCATAGAAGGTGTTACTGCAGCTGTAACAGATTTTCAAAATGTTCTAACATCTGCTGCAAACCAGTCCCTCAAAATTAAATACTTCAATAATGCTCTCAGAACAAAGAGAAAAAAACGGAAATGGCATGATTCCGATTGTAACACATTGAGATCAATAATGCTCAAAAGTCTTGCAAAATGCAAGAAGCATCCATATGATAAACATCTTGTAACCGAATTCTATAAACACAAGAAAGCATATAACAGATTATCTAAATAAAAAGAATCACAGTACAGGTCTCAAATCCTCAATCATCTCGAACCACTTGAAACTTCTAACCCATCGGAATACTGGAGACTGATTCGGCCCTTAACTGAGGATGATGCAAATTCAAACACAAATAACATTGACATCAATACTTGGCAAAATCATTTTAGTACACTAAACAAAGATAACACAGAGAGTACCACTTTTCATAAAAATATTGAGTCAAAACTCTCTTCCCTTCAGTTATAAGCGGTCCTGCTAACATTGAAATAAATAACCCAATAACTGCACAAGAATTCAGAAAGGCTTTACTTAAACTTAAAACACATAAATCGAATGGACCGGATCGTATTCTAAATGAAATGTTGAGTTGCACAGGTTCTTCTCTAATTGATCATTACCTAAAACTGTTCAATCTTGTTTTTAACTCAGGTAAGTTTCCTGAAACATGGAATCTTTCATTTATTTCCCCCTTATACAAAAAGGGTGACCAGTCTGATCCTAACAATTATCGGGGTATTGCTCTGGGAAGCCGTCTTGGTAAATTGTTTCTCTCCATCTTATCTAACAGAATATCTACATATTTAGAAAATAACAGCAGTAGTATATATAGTGGATTTAAAGTCTAATTTCACCCGGATGTAGAGGTCATTTGAGGAGGATTTGAGGAGGAGAGGTCAAGTGTACTATAGTTCCGGCAGAATGACCAAAAGCTACCTCCAACACAGGAGAGTTCCAATTGTTGGAGGGGATGTATTCAGAATGTATTCATCTGCGGTGATGCGGTCTGGCAGCGGTTTTGGCGGTGATTCGGTCTCGGGGGAAAAAGCTTCCGCGGAGAAAAAGTAGTCCCTAGATAAAATGGTCCGATGGGGTCGAGTGAGGTATCAAAGTGAAGCATTCGTGAAGGGGCATCTAATGGGCTGGGTGTGGGGTTGAACTATCGGCATTCTGCGCATGCGCGGTGGCCCAAGGGTATGAAATAGACGTTTTGGGATGTAGGGGAGCCCCTAATGGTCCAATGGGGTGGAGTGAGGTATCAATGTGAAGCCTATGTGAGGGGGCATCTGATGGGCTGGGTGTGGGGTTGGAGCTATCGGCATTCTGCGCATGCGCGGTGGCCAAGAATTTATGAAAATAGACGTTTTGGAGCTGGGAGCTACTAATGGTCCAATGGGGTTGAGTGAGGTATCAATGTGAAGCATTCGTGAAGGGCATCTGATGGGCTGGGTGTGGGGTTGAACTATCGGCATTCTGCGCATGCGCGGTGGCCCAAGAATGTGGAAATAGACGTTTTTGTGGGATGTAGGGGAGCCACTAATGGTCAATGGGGTCAGTGAGGTATCCATGTGAAGCATTCGTGAAGGGGCATCTAATGGGCTGGAGTGTGGGGTTGAACTATCGGCATTCTGCGCATGCGCGGTGGCCCAAAGGTATGAAAATAGCCGTGTTGGGATCTTGGGGAATTTGTAATGGTGTTAAAATTATTCGGCGGAAGGGCATCTGATGGGTTGGTTGTGCGGTAGGAATATCATTCTGCGCATGCGCAGACGCAATGCGGAGCTCTCGTCCAATCAGAAGCGAGTATTTCAAATCCGTCACAGAGCTCTCGTTCAATCAGAAGCGAGTATTTTGACCCGGTGCATTATGGGACATATCCAAGATGGCGGCACGTATGTTCAAGATGGCGGCACATCCGGTGTCGAAAACTGGCCATTTTGTCGGGATGTGGTCACCTAGTGTCAAAAACTGGACCCTGTATGGGTCCCGCTAGACGTTTTGGAGCTAGGAGAGCCCATAATGGTCCAATGGGGTCGAGTGAGGTATCAAAGTGAAGCATTCGTGAAGGGGCATCTGATGGGCTGGGTGTGGGGTTGAAATATCGGCATTCTGCGCATGCGCAGTCTGGCCGTGGTATAGAAATACACGTGTTGGGGTGTAGGTGGGCCACTAGTGGGTCGATGAGATCGAGTGAGGTATCCATGTGAAGCCTAGGTGAGGGAGTTACACTAGGGTGTCGTATCCATTCTGCTGCGCAGGTCATGTGGGGGTTGTGACGTCACTTCCGGGTTTTTCACTAAAACTACCTCCAAACATAGAAGAGTTCCAATTTTTCCCCTTACACGTCCGTATGTTCAACCTCCGGGGTGTTTCCCGGCGCGGCCCGTCCCGGCCCCCCAGCGCGAGCGCGCGCGCACGCGCGTCATTACCGGCAGTGCGCGCGCGATGGGCATATACATTATTTATTCTGTATTATACAATCGGATAGCGGTTGTCGTGAATAACAACAAGTTCAGCAATGTTTATATATTTTATTATCCCCAATGTTACATCATACCCAGGCTGGGGGAACCGCCCTGGGTATGTTTAGTATGTTCACAGCAAAACAAATTGAAATATCAAACATCATGTTTTATTATTTAACGCACCGTCACATTAGGTACAAGGGTTTACTGAGCTCAATTCAACGATCAGCATGTAGACATAGAGAGTATGTGCGGCATGTTATGGTATTCATCAGTGCGCGGGTGACGCATTCAACCGATGGCGGTGGTCGGTCGGCTTGGTCAGGAAAAACGTGATATTGGTTACCCTCTCTACCACCCATTGTATGTTGGGGCGTTGACGATGTGCCCATCTCAAGGCATCCACGGTGTCCAGTATCTCCAGCATCGTCTCTAGTGACCTCCGGTTAATGATGGTGAACAGCTGGTCAGACACATAGATATTATTGCCGGGATAATAATACCGTAACTGGCCCGTCTTTTTGTGACGTAAGATGTACCCGAAAGCGACATTCAATTTGAAGGCCGTAGTTTGATCTTTGAAGATGGCTTCCACGTAGCTGCGTAGACGGGTGCGGTTGGTCAGTGGAAAATTGTAAATATCTTGAATAGGGCCATGAGGGTGGAAGCAGTGCCGTGTCATGGACCAATGGCGCCGATCGATGTCATTCACTGGATGGTTGTCCTGTAAGAGATCGCCCAGAAAATGTTCGATGTTGTCAGGCGTATGACTCGAAACCGTAACGCTGGAGTCCGTCTGGATACCCAGGCTCTTCTGAACTGTGGGTATAGGCGGGCTCTCCTTCATCGCATCACCATTGGCGTTCGTCTCCCCGGGCTTATCTTCACTGGGTCTGACCTTCCGCGGCTCCTCTTCAGTAGGAAGTTGTCGCTCAAACCGTAGAGACGGACCATGAATCAAACTCTGATGCCGTCTTAGCTGACTGCGTCGTTTGAAGAGTTGACCACAATCCTCGCATGGACGCTTGGGTGGCCCATGAATTGAACGTTCGTGGCGCAGTAACTGATCCTCCCGATTAAATGACCCTGCACAGGTTATACAAGTATACCGTGCATCGTTGTGGGTGGAGGCTTCGTGGCGTCGTAAATTATCTGGACGAGTAAACTGCCTCTGACAAGTTGTGCAAGTGAACATCTTGGTGGAATCGCCCAGAAAATGTTCGATGTTGTCAGGCGTATGACTCTGTACCGGGGCATGAATCAACCGTTGGTGTCGCAGCAACTGACTGCGTCGTTTGAAGAGTTGACCACAATCGTCGCATGGACGCTTGGGTGGCCTTCGTGGCGCATTAACTGATCCTCCCGATTAAATGACCGTGCGCAGGTTATACAAGTATACCGTGCATCGTTGTAAATTATCTAGACGAGTAAACTGTTTCTGGCAAGTTGTGCAAGTGAACATCTTGGTGGTTGACAGAGTGTCTCATGAAACGGCAAGGCCGCTTCCCTTTTATAGCACGCTAGCTGGTAATCTATTTTTAGCACACTCTACCCCAAGTCGAGGATCAAGACTGGTGTACTGGTGTACGACTGAGCCGCATTGCGCGCACGCGCATGAAGACCCTCATACATACCTCAATGCAGGCGCAGACGCGAAGTGCCCGGATGATAGACACGGACGTCACCGATCCGAAAAGACACGGACTTTACCGAAAAGACACGCACTTTACCGAAAAGACACGGACGTAACCGAAAAGACACGGACGTACACGAAAAGACACGAAGGTGAACGCCATTGTGGGAAACCCCCACAGACAGGTCAGTACATGCATTCCTATGATGATCACGCATAATAAAAGGATTGATCTGTAATCTGTGTTGTTGTTGTTCTCTTTTTTGGACTAACCCATCAGAATAGTACGTATCACGGACTACACCCGACGTCTAGGCGCGCATGTGTGACCTGTTCTATAAAACACGTCCCTCTGGATCCTACACCTTCATTTCTACGGTTGCAGAGCCATGACGGAGATCCAACCCTATGCGACTCGCATTATACAGCATGCCACCGTGGTGAATTCACTCACGGGTTACCGAGCAGTGGTCCGGTCCATGTTTGCAGATGGCGACGACAACGAGGGGCGACGCCAGATCCTGAACGAGTTCACAGAAGCGGTCCTCGACAGAGTGCACTCGATGGAGAGGTGTGTCATCACTCACCACTACTGGACTATGACAGCCATCCTTGATGCTCGGGCTATGGACCAGGAGCGCTCACGCCGGAACCAGCGCCGGCTGGTTGGCCTCACAATAGTCTGTGCCCTATTGATCCTGCCGCTGTGGTATTGACAGTGGGACTATAATTACAAGCGTCTAGTCCGTCATTCATAATCCAGCCGTCGTCCATTAGAGAATATCCGCGTCCATAATCCAAAGACCTATTCCATTTCCATATAACAGTATTAGCACCAAATTCAAAAAGACAAAAGTATACATAAACATAGGCTTGTTTCATGCAAGAGAGAAGCGGTCAACAATTTTCAATGATGCCGGCAAGACATCATGATGTTCCAAAATATCAAATCCGTATCGCTGATCAGTATTCTTAATCCATAATATTCGTTATAGAGTCGTCATCTAAAAACGATGTACCTCAGTCACGCTTTGATTGTGACTGTTCATATGAGTACCATGAGGATCTTGAAGTACATGGGCTCCGCCCACCGGCCCTAGCTAGGTTAAGCGGAATTAGACACATGTTACGAAACGTAGCGCCATAGATCTTGCACGCTACGTTCGTATTTTTGCTATCAGCATGCGATATGTATCGCCAAATTTAGCTTTGAGTGGATAGCGGTGGAATAGCCCTGTTTTATAAGTTTCTGCAACAATGTTTTGTGACGTTGATTAAAATCATCACATTTAACACAGGATCTAGCAAATGTTACTAAGCGAGATATGTATACGCCATATGCAGGTCCCACTGGAATATTACTATCGAGAAAGGGATAGTTTACGATGTCGAAATTGTAATCATCTCTTTTGTCATAAAGTCGACGAGAGAGAATGCCCGCTTCATTTTTATAGAGTTAGAGATCTAAATAAGATGTGCCTGTAGGGCTATCTGTAGTTTCCTTCAAATCCAGTGAAGGTGGATATATATCCTTCACTGCGTCATTTATATAGCGATTATCCACAGCGA
>JAVTVY010055196.1:0-29154 GCA_036873755.1 Hanleya hanleyi
TATCATACTGATAATGCTGGGTAACATCTCTTGTATTGTTATGCCATTTCTGCGACAAAATTAAGACCTTTTGGAGCAAATATAGGCAAAAAATGACTGATTTGTCAGTACTAGGGCCAAATAGTCAATGACAAACATGACGAGGTTCATTTAACACAGCTGATAATTATGAGCAAATTAACTTTCAAGATACAATAAAATGTAAATGGAAGAAAGGAAATTCACATAGATACAATTACATACTTTTTTTCAAAATGTCGACCTCAGTTCAAATCTTCAATGCTTCAAATCATTTATGCATTAATTCACTTTATATCAGTCTAAAACCACATGAAATTAATAATAATCATATCACCTGTAAAAACTCAGATGTTTGTTCCACACACAAAGAATTTCCAAAATGCCATTTGCATTTGTAACTTTAATGAGACAAATAAAATCTGATTAACTGAGTCAACAATTAATCTGACTGTTGATGGTTTCACATTGTTGTGTGTTTATTGTCAGTCACATTTGCATCATAGCAAATACTTTCTCTTCATTCCATTTCCACTATCTCCAGGATTATAAGTTTGTAATTCTCTTTCATATTCATATCAGAGATCTTGTGGGTAGCAAGGAACATGGATTACAGGCACCAAATATTAGCAAGCCCCATACAACCCCCTCCCCCCCCACACACACACATCAACTCTGGGAATTTCGCACAGTGTGACTCTGAGGTATGGCCTCCAACTCTGTTGGAAGATAGGCCTTTCTCACTGTAAGTTGCCACTTTAATCTTTCACCAAACAGTTAACAGTTTAAGTGAGGCAACTTCCAGCTGTCCTCATCTTTCATGGTTGTTAATGTAGCAGAGATCAGCAAATGACCATCAGATATGTTGTCATTGAATTTTATTCCTTTTTTTCTTCTATGTTGTGTTTTGACAAGTGTTGCCTGTTTGCAGACATTCAATTCATGGACTTGAAATCTGACACAGAATATATTCCTCAATGTTATTTAGGAGTTTTCTCAGTAATAATAACTGTTTACAAGTAATATGTGCATCTTTCTAATTACTGCCAGTAAGATCTTGATGAGATGTAGATCCATCCAATTGAACTGACATATATTCTCTACATGGAGTTGTGTATACCATAAACACCTCTATGTTATATTTTGGTATGTGTTGTGTACACATTTGTGTATATTGCTGTCACTTATTACAGGATTAAACAAGTCTTTGATCTTTGTATCAACATCAAATTTTAATCACATTTGATAGATTACTGGGATGACCCACTGATTACATGGGGAAGTTAACCACTGCCATGAAGGAAATGTTTATCAAATGTAGTCTAAATGAGCAGCTTGTAAACAAAGTAATTTTTCTTTATTTTTAAATTTTAATTTGAAAAATTTCATAAAAAATGAATTAAAATAATAAAAAAATAATTTAAAATAGTGTTTAACATATTTAGTTAATGCTTTATACTTCTTTTTATAGGCAGAAGGATTGTCGACTTGGTGCTTTTTACCAGATGGAAAAATATGTAGAGGTTAGTGAGATATTATACTTTTTACTTGTACCTCAGTCTTAAGTCATATGGGGCAAACTGAGGGGAAATTATAAAGGGGGTACCCTTGGTATATAGGCTGTAAAATCTCTATCTGTGCATAGTTTTATCTGGAATCATACAGGAGTGACCATGAAATCATACAGGAGTGACCATGGAATCATACAGGAGTGACCATGGAATCATACAGGAGTGACCATGGAATCATACAGGAGTGACCATGGAATCATACAGGAGTGACCATGGAATCATACAGGAGTGACCATGGAATCATACAGGAGTGACCATGGATGCAATATAATATTCTTTGCATGTCAGAAGGAGAGAATACGTAACTGTAAGCATTATATTTCTTTCTTTCTTTGCTTTCCTATTACATGTGGAAGGAAAGTTAATGACGTCCTTTCCCCAAGTCACATCATGTTTTATTACTGAATTATCAATTTTAGTGTGGTCCGCATATTGTGACAGTGCATGGTGACACCAGATATTCGGTCTATTTCAACTTATACATGTTATGACCATCTGCGTCTTGCAAGAAATTTCTCTACATTTATTTATATTTTCTTTCTGATTACACTTTGGTGTTCATATGAGTCGTCTGAATAAGGCATTTCGATTATGGATGCGGAACAAGGGATGGTCAGTGAGCGTCGGTTCTCACAGAAAACTAGCCTATGTTTATGTATACTGTGACTGATTTTTTGTTGTTGTAATTTGGTGCTAATGCTGTTATATGGAATATGGTATTGGTCTTTGGATTATGGACGCGGAGATTCTTTAATGGACGACGGCTGAATATTGAATGACGGACCAGACGCTTGTAATCGAATCTGACGCTTTTATATTTGGAATCACCAGTGTGTGTTTTTAATGCCACCTATATGCTCCTATTTTTATACTTCATGTCAGTAGTATATAGCAAGCATATTCCCGTGCATTGACCTCTTTGCACTTAAATTTGAGGCAGTCACGTGACAGAGGTCAAAGGTCAAGGAGTGCACTTGACCTGTATCCTTTCATCTTGTCTTTGACCTTGGATCATGTTTAGACATGTTAGGGGTTTTCCCATCACTTGCGGTATGACGTCAATTCCGGTCTGGGTGAATGGGGCATGTGAACCTGATAGGACATGTACTGACCTGTCTGTGGGGTTTTTCCCTACAATGTCGTTCACCTTCGTGTTTTTTCGGTGAGGTGCAAAGGGTATTTTCTTTTCGGTGAGATGGGAACATGATAGGCCATGTACTGTCTGTGGGGTTTTTCCCGCCAGAATTTCGCTGTCGTCTGCTTGGGGTTGTCACGTGCCGAACACCTGGCTCCCCGAATTGCAACAATGTTGCACGTTCGCTACAATGTTGCGGCGACCGTAAACACCTGGTCTGGCGTCTGCGTGAGTGAGTTCACGTGCCGAACTGTGCATTTACGGACTTGTATGCCGTGCATTCATTTGAGTCGGGGACTTGGGGTCCCTACGGAAGGATTTTGCAAGTCATGGGTGGGTGTATGTAAAATGAGGATTTGTCTCGAAAATATAAAAAGCGGAACACGGACTTTACCTCTAAAATAGGGGGAACCCCTATCAACTCTATCCCAAAGGGCTAATATCGGTCCCTGGCTTATCGGGTTCTGCCTGGAGTGGGTGTATGTAAAATTAGGATTTGCCCCGAAAATATAAAAAAGCGGAACACGGACTTTACCCCTACAATAGAGGAAAACTCCTATCAACCCTATCCCAAAGGCCAAATATCGGTCCCTGGCTTATCGGGGCCTGCTGAGAGGATGGGGGAGTGGGTGTATATAAATTTAGGATTTGTGCCGAAACTATAAAAAGCGGAACACGGACTGTACCCCTACAATAGAGGAAAACTCCTATTAACCCTATCCCAAAGGGCAAATATCGGTCCCTGGCTTATCGGGGCCTGCTGAGAGAGTGGGTGTATGTAAAATTAGGATTTGTCCCGAAAATATAAAAAGCGGAACACGGACTTTACCCCTACAATAGAGGGAAACTTCTATCAGCCCTATCCAAAAGGGCTAATATCGGTCCCCGGGCTTATCGGGGCCTGGGTGCATGGGTGGGTGCATGTAAAATCAGGATTTTTCCCGAAAATATAAAAACGGAACACGGACTTTACCCCCCTAAACTAGGGGAAAACCCCTATCAAGGGCGTATATTGACTCCCATTGACCTTTGACCTCCAGTATAGAGTGCGTATATTCACTACCATTGACCTTTGACCTCAAAAATTTGCATATCGTGACCTTTGACAGCCAATCAGAAGCGATTATTTTGACCTCGTCTGACTGTTCTGGGGTTTTTCCATCACGGTTGTGCGCAGGTGTATGACGTCACTTCCGGTCTGCGTGAATCGGGCGTGTCCTATGGGATGCATGTACTGACTTGGTTCTGGGTATTTGCCATCACGGGGAGGTCACGTGATCAGTTCAAGGTCATATCCAGTATGGTGTGTGTATATTCACTACCATTGACCTTTGACCTCAAAAATTTGCATATCGTCACCTTTGACAGCCAATCAGAAGCGAGTATTTTGACCTCGTCTGACTGTATGGAATGCATGTACTGACTTGGTTCTGGGGGTTTTCCATCATGTCGGGGACTTGGGGTCCCTACGGGAGGGTTTTGCAAGTCATGGGTGGGTGTATGTAAAATGAGGATTTGTCTCGAAAATCTGAAAAAGCGGAACACGGACTTTACCTCTAAAATAGGGGAAAACCCCTATCAACTCTATCCCAAACGGTTAATATCGGTCCCTGGCTTATCGGGTTCTGCCTGGAGTGGGTGTATGTAAAATTAGGATTTGTGCCGAAAATATAAAAAGCGGAACACGGACTTTACCGCTAAAATAGGGGAAAACTCCTATGAACCCTATCCCAAAGGGCTAATATCGGTCCCTAGCTTATCGGGGCCGGCTGAGAGAGTGGGGGAGTGGGTGCATGTAAAATTAAGATTTGTCCCGAAAATATAAAAAGCGGAACACGGACTTTATCCCTACAATAGAGGAAAACACCTATCAACCCTATCCAAAAGGGTTAATATCGGTCCCCGGGCTTATCGGAGCCGGGGTGCATGGGTGGGTTCATGTAAAATCAGGATTTTCCCCGAAAATATAAAAAAAAGGAACACGGACTTTACATTCATCAGTACGAGTAGTAGCGAAAGTGGACATTTTGGGGCAATGAAGGAAGGTATTTGGGGTAGAGAGGGACCATCCTTGGTCCGAATGCGTCGTGTGAGGTGTCATCTTGTAGCAACGCCCGCCAACGCCAAGCTTAATGCTTCAACGCCCTGGTGAAATATCTCAGAAGCTCTGATTTTCTAGATATTCCATGGAATTGTCACAAATTCTGCGAAATGCAGTGACGTCCGTCGTTACGCCTTAACAGACCGGAGAGAGAACAACAACAACAACAAGGATGACACATGAGAGAACAACAACAAGAAGGTTTATATAGTTTATTTTCCCCAATGTTACATCATACCCACGCTGGGGGAGCCGCGTTGGGTATGTTTACAACTCAAAAAAACTCTTGTCCAATCAGAGGGTACCATTTGCATCTGTTATATTCCTTCTTGTCCGTTAGATGTATTTTCGGTTGCTCTTGTCTGTCGCCATTTCAGAAAGTTCCATCTTCGGCCATGTTCGCTCTGAATCGTTTGTTCTAATCATCGTCGGGCAGGTCAGGATACCGTTGAGGTAACATATCCTCAGATAGTTGTTTGCGCATTCTGAGTATCTATCAGTGCATGGGTGAATACATTCATCCGATGGGAAAATTCCGTAATTTGGTCACGAAAAACGTGACATTGGTGACCCTCTCCACTATCCACTTGGTGTTGGGGCGCTGTTCATAGGTCCATCTCAAGGGATCCAATTGGTTCACTTGGTCCAGCACGGGCTGTAGCGACGCCCGGTTAATGATGGTAAACGGTTGGTCAAATACCCGAAAGTTACTGCTCGGATAAAAGTATCGGACTTGGCCTGTCTCCTTGTGCTGCAGTACATAACCAAACGCCAGATTTAATTTGAAGGACGTAGCTTGGTCATTGAAGATGGCTTCCACGTAGCTGCATAGACGGGCGAGGTTGGTCAGTCGGAAATTGTAGATATTTTGAATAGGGCGATGACGGTGGAAACAGTGCCGTATCATGGGCTAATGACGCCGATAGATGTCACTCACTGGATGGGCGTCCTGTAAGAGATCGCTGGGAACATCCACCGCATCTTCCAGAAAATGTTCGATGTCGTTAGGCGTATGACTCGAAACCGTAACGCTGGGGTCCGGCTGGATATCCAGACCCTCCTGGACTGTGGGTATAGGCGAGCTCTCCGTGATCGCATCACCAGTGGCATTCGTCTCCCCGGGTTCGTCTTCACTGGGTCTGACCTTCCGCGGCTCCACTTTAGTGGAAAGTTGTCGCCCAAACCGTAGAGACGGGGCATGAATCAAACGTTGGTGCTGTTTTAACCGACTGGGTCGTTTGAAGAGTCGACCACAATCGTTACATTGTACCGTCGCACCCTCGTGGAGTGCCCTCTCATGGCGCAGTAAATTATCCTCCCGATTGAATGACCGTTCGCAGATTATACAAGTATACCGTGCATCGTTGTGGATGGAGGACTCGTGGCGTCGTAAACTTTCTATATGAGTAAACTGCTTCTGGCAAGTTGTGCAAGATAACATGTCGGCTGTGGATCTGGAAATGATGAAGGCCGTAAAAATTCTGGCTCTTATAGTCCAACATAGAAGTACCCGGATGTAGGCGCGGACGTCAGCGACAAGAACCCGGATGTACAAGCACCCGGATGTACCCGGATGTAAAAGTCCCCGGATGTAAAAGTGCCCGGATGTTCAATTCACTTCGCCCACTGGAAAATCTCCTCTCTCCTCGTGCAAAGATCACACCCGGCCAAGGGTACACCTTCAAGGCAGGTCAGGCATCGCTGGCGATGGTAGCGGAGATCTCCGGGCTCTCCCCTGGTTGAGCTGTAACCCACACTGAAGAAATCATCAATCATTTCCATAGTTATGGGCGGGTATCTTGTGGTAACTCTTTTGCGGAGTCGAGCGGGAACCGCCAACTTTTCGTCCATCTTCAACGATTGCTCATCTGCCTTGGAATTGGCTGGCTTTTCTATTTGATCGGGTCTGGTACAGGTTGTGAGAAATGTACATCTAACATGCGTGTTTCCGTATTTATAGTTAGAGGCAAGGTGACCATCCTATCGACCAATCAGAAGCCATCATTTCAGAAAGTTTAATCTTCGTTCAGTGTAACCTAAACGTCTTCGGGCAATCCATGATACTGAAGCTCGAAGCTCTTACTTCTCTCATTCAACACTGAGATCAATCTCCTTCGGCTCTTCAATTTGCGGCGGCGAATCGACCTCCATGGGTTCTTCTATTCTCAGATGCATTCCCATAGAAACTAAAATATCCGGTCTCCAGAGTGGCGAGCGTGATCCGTGTATGACATTTCGGTGACGTCTCAATTGACTGGGATGCTTAAAGACTATATCACAATCCGCACATATATGCATGGGTACTTTGTGGCGTGCACGTGTGTGACAACGCAAACTGTCCAGGCGATGAAAGCGCTTCGAGCAAGTTGTGCAAGAGAACATATCGGCTGTGGATCTGGAAATGATGAATGCCGTAAAAATTCTGGCTCTTATAGGCCAACATAGGAGTACCCGATGTTCTACAGTCAGGGATGTACAAGAACCCACCTAGCGTTGCCGCCGTCAACGATCAGCGTATAGACATATAGAGTATGTATGGCATGTTATGGTATTCATCAGTGCATGGGTGAAGCATTCAGCCACGGTGTAGTCGGTCAGCTTGGTAACGAAAAACGTGACATTGGTCATCCTCTCTACGACCCACTGGGTGTTGGGGCGTTGTTGTTGGGCCCATTCCAAGGGGTCCACGGTGTCCAGTTTCTCCAGCATCGTCTCTAGCGACGTCTTATCCGTGATGGTAAACGGTTGGTCAAATACCCGGATGCTACTGCTCGGGTAGAAGTATCGGACTTGGTCTGCCTCCTTATGCTGTAGCACATAACCAAACGCCAGATTCAACTTGAAGGTCGTACTTTGATCGTTGAAGATGGCTTCCACGTAGCTGCGTAGATGGGCGAGGTCGGTCAGTCGGAAATTGTAGATATCTTGAATAGGGCGATGACGGTGGAAGCAGTGCCGGATCATGGGCCAATGGCGCCGATAGATGTCACTCACTGGATGATCGTCGTGTAATAGATCGCTAGGAACATTTATGGGTTCGTCCGCGAAGTGTACTTTGCCCTCTACGTCGTACAAAATCTGGCTCAAGGTCTTGTCGTCGGAATTTGACTGTTGAATTAGGGCGACATCATCATCATCATCATCGGCCCTCATGCGATGGGTGGGAGCTCCCTCTGTCTCGATACTGGTGCCTACGGGCTTCTCTACCAGCAAACGTGGCTGCGGAAGAGGGTGTCGTGTCGTGTGCGTTGGTGTTGCAGCAACTGACTGGTCAGTTTGAAAAGCCGACCACATTTTTCGCATGGACGCTTGGGTGGCGCTGTAAATGATCCGGGCGGGACGTGACCGGAACTGACCTTTGACCCTGTGCGCGCTAACAATACCGGATAAAAATTGCGCGCAGGGTCAAAGGTCAGTTCCGGTCACGTGAACGGAAGCGGAAGTGACCTCACAGAGGTCATATGCAAATTATTGAGGTCAACAGGTGTCCAAATGCTCTTACAGAATACCGGATAATAATGGTGCGCATGGGTCAAAGATTACTTCCGTTCAATATGGTTCATCAGAGATACTCAAACTTCTTATTATCAATACATCTACAATGCAGTTAGTGTGGCAGGTCTAATATTTCTCCTCACTCTTTCCTGTTTGACCAGTGTTTGCTGGTGTAGCCCTGTTTGACCAGTGTTTGGTGGTATAGCCCTGTTTGACCAGTGTTTGGTGGTATAGCCCTGTTTGACCAGTGTTTGGTGGTATAGCCCTGTTTGACCAGTGTTTGGTGGTATAGCCCTGTTTGACCAGTGTTTGGTAGTACAGCCCTGTTTGACCAGTGTTTGACCGTATAGCCCTGTTTGACCAGTGTTTGGTTGTATAGCCAGTGTTTGCACACCGCTCCAAGAGCTCCGAGCTTCAAGAGCTCCGCGGCTCGGGGCGCCACCTGTCTTATAACAACTTCCGGTTCCGGACACGTGACAGTAAACATGGAAAACCCCGGAGGTAAGATGCGGACCCGGATGTAAAACCACAGTACCCGTGTGGAAGATGGGGGAACGAGGGGGAAAACCCACTGGAAAACCCGGATGTTGACAAGGTCCCGGATGTAAAATCCACTGCCCATACATACACACGCGCGCGCGCGCAACGTGGTTCAGTTGTACACCAGTACATCTTGGGCCTCGACTTGGGAGTAGTTGAACTGAGTGTGCTAAAAATAGATCACCAGCTAGCGTGCTATAAAAGAGAAGCGGCCTGGCCGTTTCATCAGATACTCTGTCAACCACCAAGATGTTCACTTGTACTACGTGCTCCAAATCATTCACTCGTCTGCACGACTTACGCCGCCATGAGGCTACCAAGCACGACGGAACCGCCCGGCATAGCTGTACGATATGTACACTGTCGTTTCAGCGCCCGGATCATTTACAGCGCCATAAACGTTCAATTCATGGGCCACCCAAGCGTCCATGCGAAAAATGTGGTCGGCTTTTCAAACTGACCAGTCAGTTGCTGCGACACCAACGCACACGACACCCTCTTCCGCAGCCACGTTTGCTGGTAGAGAAGCCCGTAGGCACCAGTATCGAGACAGAGGGAGCTCCCACCCATCGCATGAGGGCCGATGATGATGATGATGATGATGATGATGTCGCCCTAATTCAACAGTCAAATTCCGACGACAAGACCTTGAGTCAGATTTTGTGCGACGTAGAGGGCAAAGTACACTTCGCGGACGAACCCATAAATGTTCCTAGCGATCTATTACACGACGATCATCCAGTGAGTGACATCTATCGGCGCCATTGGCCCATGGTCCGGCACTGCTTCCACCGTCATCGCCCTATCCAAGATATCTACAATTTCCGACTGACCGACCTCGCCCATCTACGCAGCTACGTGGAAGCCATCTTCAGCGATCAAAGTACGACCTTCAAGTTGAATCGGGCGTTTGGTTATGTGCTACAACATAAGGAGGCAGACCAAGTCCGATACTTCTACCCGAGCAGTAGCATCCGGGTATTTGACCAACCGTTTACCATCACGGACAAGACGTCGCTAGAGACGATGCTGGAGAAACTGGACACCGTGGACCCCTTGGAATGGGCCCAACAACAACGCCCCAACACCCAGTGGGTCGTAGAGAGGGTGACCAATGTCACGTTTTTCGTTACCAAGCTGACCGACTACACCGTTGGCTGAATGCTTCACCCATGCACTGATGAATACCATAACATGCCATACATACTCTATATGTCTATACGCTGATCGTTGACGGCGGCAACGCTAGGTGGGTTCTTGTACATCCCTGAATGTAGAACATCGGGTACTCCTATGTTGGCCTATAAGAGCCAGAATTTTTACGGCATTCATCATTTCCAGATCCACAGCCGGTATGTTCTCTTGCACAACTTGCTCGAAGCGCTTTCATCGCCTGGACAGTTTGCGTTGTCACACACGTGCACGCCACAAAGTACCCATGCATATATGTGCGGATTGTGATATAGTCTTTAAGCATCCCAGTCAATTGAGACGTCACCGAAATGTCATACACGGATCACGCTCGCCACTCTGGAGACCGGATATTTTAGTTTCTATGGGAATACATCTGAGAATAGAAGAACCCATGGAGGTCGATTCGCCGCCGCAAATTGAAGAGCCGAAGGAGATTGATCTCACTGTTGAATGAGAGAAGTAAGAGCTTCGGGCTTCAGTATCATGGATTGCCCGAAGACGTTTAGGTTACACTGAACGAAGATTAAACTTTCTGAAATGATGGCTTCTGATTGGTCGATAGGATGGTCACCTTGCCTCTAACTATAAATACGGAAACACGCATGTTAGATGTACATTTCTCACAACCTGTACCAGACCCGATCAAATGGAAAAGCCAGCCAATTCCAAGGCAGATGAGCAATCGTTGAAGATTGACGAAAAGGTGGCGGTTCCCGCTCGACTTCGCAAAAGAGTTACCAAAAGATACCCAACCATAACTATGGAAATGATTGATGATTTCTTCAGTGTGGATTGCAGCTCAACCAGGGGAGAGCCCGGAGATCTCCGCTACCATCGCCAGCGATGCCTGACCTGCCTTGAAGGTGTACCCTTGGCCGGGTGTGACCTTTGCACGAGGAGAGAGGAGATTTTCCAGTGGGCGAAGTGAATTGAACATCCGGGCACTTTTACATCCGGGGACTTTTACATCCGGGTACATCCGGGTTCTTGTACATCCGGGTTCTTGTCGCTGACGTCCGCGCCTACATCCGGGTACTTCTATGTTGGACTATAAGAGCCAGAATTTTTACGGCCTTCATCATTTCCAGATCCACAGCCGACATGTTATCTTGCACAACTTGCCAGAAGCAGTTTACTCATATAGAAAGTTTACGACGCCACGAGGCCTCCACCCACAACGATGCACGGTATACTTGTATAATCTGCGCACGGTCATTCAATCGGGAGGATAATTTACTGCGCCATGAGAGGGCACTCCACGAGGGTGCGACGGTACAATGTAACGATTGTGGTCGACTCTTCAAACGACCCAGTCGGTTAAAACAGCACCAACGTTTGATTCATGCCCCGTCTCTACGGTTTGGGCGACAACTTTCCACTAAAGTGGAGCCGCGGAAGGTCAGACCCAGTGAAGACGAACCCGGGGAGACGAATGCCACTGGTGATGCGATCACGGAGAGCTCGCCTATACCCACAGTCCAGGAGGGTCTGGATATCCAGCCGGACCCCAGCGTTACGGTTTCGAGTCATACGCCTAACGACATCGAACATTTTCTGGAAGATGCGGTGGATGTTCCCAGCGATCTCTTACAGGACGCCCATCCAGTGAGTGACATCTATCGGCGTCATTAGCCCATGATACGGCACTGTTTCCACCGTCATCGCCCTATTCAAAATATCTACAATTTCCGACTGACCAACCTCGCCCGTCTATGCAGCTACGTGGAAGCCATCTTCAATGACCAAGCTACGTCCTTCAAATTAAATCTGGCGTTTGGTTATGTACTGCAGCACAAGGAGACAGGCCAAGTCCGATACTTTTATCCGAGCAGTAACTTTCGGGTATTTGACCAACCGTTTACCATCATTAACCGGGCGTCGCTACAGCCCGTGCTGGACCAAGTGAACCAATTGGATCCCTTGAGATGGACCTATGAACAGCGCCCCAACACCAAGTGGATAGTGGAGAGGGTCACCAATGTCACGTTTTTCGTGACCAAATTACGGAATTTTCCCATCGGATGAATGTATTCACCCATGCACTGATAGATACTCAGAATGCGCAAACAACTATCTGAGGATATGTTACCTCAACGGTATCCTGACCTGCCCGACGATGATTAGAACAAACGATTCAGAGCGAACATGGCCGAAGATGGAACTTTCTGAAATGGCGACAGACAAGAGCAACCGAAAATACATCTAACGGACAAGAAGGAATATAACAGATGCAAATGGTACCCTCTGATTGGACAAGAGTTTTTTTGAGTTGTAAACATACCCAACGCGGCTCCCCCAGCGTGGGTATGATGTAACATTGGGGAAAATAAACTATATAAACCTTCTTGTTGTTGTTCTCTCATGTGTCATCCTTGTTGTTGTTGTTGTTCTCTCTCCGGTCTGTTAAGGCGTAACGACGGACGTCACTGCATTTCGCAGAATTTGTGACAATTCCATGGAATATCTAGAAAATCAGAGCTTCTGAGATATTTCACCAGGGCGTTGAAGCATTAAGCTTGGCGTTGGCGGGCGTTGCTACAAGATGACACCTCACACGACGCATTCGGACCAAGGATGGTCCCTCTCTACCCCAAATACCTTCCTTCATTGCCCCAAAATGTCCACTTTCGCTACTACTCGTACTGATGAATGTAAAGTCCGTGTTCCTTTTTTTTATATTTTCGGGGAAAATCCTGATTTTACATGAACCCACCCATGCACCCCGGCTCCGATAAGCCCGGGGACCGATATTAACCCTTTTGGATAGGGTTGATAGGTGTTTTCCTCTATTGTAGGGATAAAGTCCGTGTTCCGCTTTTTATATTTTCGGGACAAATCTTAATTTTACATGCACCCACTCCCCCACTCTCTCAGCCGGCCCCGATAAGCTAGGGACCGATATTAGCCCTTTGGGATAGGGTTCATAGGAGTTTTCCCCTATTTTAGCGGTAAAGTCCGTGTTCCGCTTTTTGTATTTTCGGCACAAATCCTAATTTTACATACACCCACTCGAGGCAGAACCCGATAAGCCAGGGACCGATATTAACCGTTTGGGATAGAGTTGATAGGGGTTTTCCCCTATTTTAGAGGTAAAGTCCGTGTTCGGCTTTTTCATATTTTCGAGACAAATCCTCATTTCACATACACCCACCCATGACTTGCAAAATCCTTCCGTAGGGACCCCCAGTCCCCGACATGATGGAAAACCCCCAGAACCAAGTCAGTACATGCATTCCATACATTCAGACGAGGTCAAAATACTCGCTTCTGATTGGCTGTCAAAGGTGACGATATGCAAATTTTTGAGGTCAAAGGTCAATGGTAGTGAATGTACACTCACCATACTGGATATGACCATGAACTTTTCACGTGACCTCCCCGTGATGGCAAATACCCAGAACCAAGTCAGTACATGCATCCCATAGGTCACGCCCGATTCACGCAGACCGGAAGTGACGTCATACACCTGCGCACAACCGTGATGGAAAACCCCCAGAACCAAGTCAGTACATGTATACAGTCAGACGAGGTCAAAATAATCGCTTCTGATTGGCTGTCAATGGTCACGATATGCAAATTTTTTAGGTCAAAGGTCAATGGTAGTGAATATACGCACTCTTTACTGGAGGTCAAAGGTCAATGGGAGTCAATATACGCCCTTGATAGGGGTTTTCCCCTAGTTTAGGGGGTAAAGTCCGTGTTCCGTTTTTATATTTTCGGGAAAAATCCTGATTTTACGTGCACCCACCCATGCACCCAGGCCCCGATAAGTCCGGGGACCGATATTAGCCCTATTGGATAGGGCTGATAGAAGTTTTCCTCTATTGTAGGGGTAAAGTCCGTGTTCCGGTTTTTATATTTTCGGGACAAATCCTAATTTTACATGCACCCACTCTCTCAGCAGGCCCCGATAAGCCAGGGACCGATATTTGCCCTTTGGGATAGGGTTAATAGGAGTTTTCCTCTATTGTAGGGGTAAAGTCCGTGTTCCGCTTTTTATAGTTTCGGCACAATCCTAAATTTATATACACCCACTCCCCCTCCCTCTCAGCAGGCCCCGATAAGCCAGGGACCGATATTAGCCCTTTGGGATAGAGTTGATAGGGGTTTCCCCTATTTTAGAGGTAAAGTCCGTGTTCCGCTTTTTATATTTTCGAGACAAATCCTCATTTTACATACACCCACCCACGACTTGCAAAATCCTTCCGTAGGGACCCCAAGTCCCCGACTCAAATGAATGCACGGCATACAAGTCCGTAAATGCACAGTTCGGCACGTGAACTCACTCACGCAGACGCCAGACCAGGTGTTTACGGTCGCCGCAACATTGTAGCGAACGTGCAACATTGTTGCAATTCGGGGAGCCAGGTGTTCGGCACGTGACAACCCCAAGCAGACGACAGCGAAATTCTGGCGGGAAAAACCCCACAGACAGTAGATGGCCTATCATGTTCCCATCTCACCGAAAAGAAAATACCCTTTGCACCTCACCGAAAAAACACGAAGGTGAACGACATTGTAAAAACCCCACAGACAGGTCAGTACATGTCCTATCAGGTTCACATGCCCCATTCACCCAGACCGGAAGTGACGTCATACCGCAAGTGATGGGGAAAACCCTAACATGTCTAAACATGATCCAAGGTCAAAGACAAGATGAAAAGATACAGGTCAAGTGCACTCATTGACCTTTGACCTCTGTCACGTGACTGCCTCAAATTTAAGTGCAAAGAGGTCAATGCACGGGAATATGCTTGCTATATACTACTCATGTCCAACAGAAAGTGCAATAGCCCCAAAGCTAACGGAGACTTATAGAAATACTCAATATTTATTTATTGAGCCATGTCAGAATTTATTGACTTCAGTTTTGTTTCCTTGTCTTATTTGGTTTAATAAATATAAATAGTATCTATGATATAAGTATGAAGTGAAGGCACCTAGCAACCATGGTCACGTGGGTATGTTAGATGGAAACACAAATTTGTAAAAGCGTAGCCACATCCGACAATAAACAAAATGTCTGCAGTTTAGAAATATCATGCAAAATGATGTTTGGCGATGTCAAATAGACAGCCCAGGATTAATTCCGAAATATCTCTCGGAGCTGTTATTTCATGAATGTAGATTGTATTCATGTTATGGAATCCTAATTAGGTTTAACCGGGTTATTTTATTCTGAAAGACCTGACCATTACGATGTCTAAAATAACCTATGTCACACATTTCTGAGACGATCGGTAGAAATCCCTAAACGATATCCAATTCTCAAAAAATACTGATGAAATGGGAATTATTTCGCTAGTTTAAATCCTACGGAAAACCCCGTTTCAAAATTCTCAATCAGCAGCACAGGAATTATACGAAATACCAATATTCTCTAATTTATTGTTATCCCGGTACTTATCCATTCTATTTTCAGTTTACAAATTTACTGAATTATAAGGCCTGCAGATTCTCGGTGAAGATATGGTATTCTTCGTCATTTAGTTTGAGCCTGCTTAGTCCTGGTATTCCTCAAATACGAATGCCTTAACCACGGCAACTTGTCCAAGTGACAATACATGGAAACATGGTGGACGTGAAACAATACAATTCTTCAATATAAGCCATATCTGTTAATAGGAAATGTTACAGAAAATGGAAGAACCTGATTGTTGACAAATCTACGAGTCATACTTATATAATACTCCAAGTTAATAATGAAATGAAAAATAATCCAAATCATTTAAAGAAAATAATTATTCGTCTATATACTAATCGGGTTGTTTTTTTTCATGTATCCTACCGTTAGAGATCATATAATCATAAAGAATTAGTACAAACAAATCTTTTTACGATCTCTGCAACCTGAGTTTATTACTGAAATCCATATTTAAAAAATGCGATGCATATGTACATATCTCTTTCAATTCTGATTTCTTTCCTTCTTCTTCTCTAAAATTCTTTAAAACACCGAGCACATTGTATACATAAATTTATGTACACACATATTTATACATAAACTCCCGGTAAAAAGAATATTTTTTTTCTTTCTCTCTCTCAAAAAATATATATATATAAATAGGGTGCGACCAAATTATGTCATTTGGAGTCAGTCTCTGTGTAGCCTTTGTCGTGACATGCCATCTCACCATATTTCGGCAGTAAAAGTAAACCGTACATATAGCTGTAACCAATATTATTGTTGATATACTTACATGGGTACCAGAAGGCGCCGTATTTACCCTCGGGGAAGGTCAATGGTCTCAACAGTATGAATCCTGCATCCCACATACACGCCAGAGTGGTCAGGTAAAACCAAAACAAAACCCAAACAGGCAGCTTATTTGCACTCTGTATAGCCCTGTAACCCATCTTCTCACTTCTCGACTTGTTTGATTTTTTGTTGTTTTTTTTGAAGATATTGTTTCGTTGTCAAATGTTTATACCTGTAAATATTCCTGCCTTAATATGACCCAAGCAACAAATGCTCTGAATATGAGGCCTAATTCTCGGAATGCGACACTGACCGGATTTCTTAAAATCGATTTTCTTGACGAGAAGAAAATGTTAATGGCTACTTAAACAAGACCCGACACCCGAATGCCTCGATTTGACGGCGGTGGGTTATGCGTTAACGACTTCGGCATTTCTACACATCGACCTGGTAATAGGGTCGTGTGTACGGCGCTTTGAGAATGTCAGTGCTCGTGAACTCCAGATCAAACTGGAGTGATAGGTCGTCTTGCCCCGACGGACTTACAAGAGGATATTTTAAGACAGGAGCTGGTGATTAACTTCCATTCCTGGCCTCGACCAACAAGAACAAAAAACAAGCCTCTGGCAACCGGCCAACTATGGACTATTTATGTCGGCTATACAGAGCAAATTATAAGACTAATCGTTATTATAAAGATATGGAACTCTTTTTTTGCTATATATGTTTATTAATTTCTCAACCTGAATATTTGACCTATATATATAAGGCCTATATGATTATGATAGAGATCGTGAGCACCAAATGTGTTTGTTTCCTATTTATATTGTTCTACGTGTCGTCACACACGTATCATTGACAAACATTCCTTTGTTCAAATGAATCTTCGATACGTTGTTTACGAATATATATCTGTCATGCTTTATTTGTGACTGTTCATCTGAACCAGGTATAGTTTTAAATAAAGACGAAGCACTCTAAAACAAGCTTCCAAATTCCAAAGCTAATCTTTGTTCCCAGGGTTCTCTGTCAGATCGTTTATTTTCAATAGGGCATGGACTGTTATTGCTATATCAGTTATTGGTCGCTTTCCATTAAGGTGCAGGAATGGTTATTATTGTCTCGCATGCTATTTAGCAGATCTGCTACTTCGCAAATAATTTCTAAAATCAGTGATATTTAGAAAGGGGTGTGCTACTTTGAAGATAATTTCTAGGATTACTGCTAGTTAGCACTTTGACTTGCCTGTTCCCAAAGAAAATATATTGTATAATTAGCACAAATGCTAAATATTGAATATTTCTTTCTAAATTGCAGCCAGAAGAAATATTCAATATTCATGATAACTCGCAAACGGAAATTGTCGGACTGCCTCTCCCGAAAGAAAATATATTGTATAATTAGCACAAATGCTAAATATTGGATATTTCTTCTAAATTGCAGCCATGATAAATATTGAATATTTCTTCTAAATCGCAGCTCCAAATTGTCCGATTGCCTCTCCTTAAAGAAAATATATTGTATAATTAGCACAAATGCTACATATTTTCAATCTTGCAAGGACTGGTGATTAAGGAGGTTTAAGGCAGTCCTACCCCTTATTTGCTGGTCTGTGCAACTCCTCTGACAATAACAGGGATTATTCTATCGTTCTTCCTGGTTAAACAACGCGCATGCGCTGTTATGTAAGGATTTTTAAGACAGTCGCAAGCACATTTTCATTTGTGGTCTGTGCAACTCCACTCAGACAATAACAGATTATTCTATCGTTCTTCCTGGTTAAACAACGCGCATGTGCTGATATATAGGCTGTTTAACCCTGTCTGGCCTGGGCTTTTGGGGACCTGTCGTGGCCTAGGGGGGGGGGGCGGAATGGCCCCCCCCCTAATTATTTTTCTGATCCCTTGACCTAGGGGGCTGAAACTTACCACACTATACCCTTGGGTCAAGCTCTACCACAAAATGTAAAAAAATCCAAGATGGCCGACTTGATGACGTCACAGTGACGTCATTTCCAAAAACGACATTTTTTGGTAGATTTTTCGACCAGATTTTCCGAATTTTTTATTCATGCAATTTCCCCGCAAAAACAGCATGATAAATTAGTAAATATTAATGTGATGTGAAATAAAATAGTTTTTACCCACTTTTCATCGCACAAAAGCAGAAATTTTGAAGAAATATGACAAAAACATCACTTTTCTGGGACCCACATGGCCGCCATCTTGAATTTACCCATGATCCTTTCGTCGGGGGGTCATACAAATAGGCTCAAAATGACCCCAATATGATAAACTATAAAGTCACGAAGTTTCAGCTCTCCACTTTTTGTCGTTCCGAAGATAGCGCAGAAAGTTTGGTAGGGGGGCCATAATGCCCCCCCCCCCCCCAGTCCAGGTAGGGTTAAGACAGTCCCAGGTAATGCTTGATTGATGCCTACAGAACGGGCGATATAAAGGCAACCTCACTGATGCAGACAGCTGACATGTATTCAGACTTACTGGCACAACAAACCAATCACTCAACGATGACCGAAGGTGTTTCGGAGACAATCTGTCCCTTTCATTGTAATTTAGAAAGAAACAAAACGCCAAAAACAACATCTTCCTTTGGTACTTGATTGCAACAATCAAATTATATTCTAATTAGATGATATTATAAAAGTGCTAAATATTGAATATATTGTCCTTTCTCCGACACGGTGTTACAGATATTTTAATGCGAATCTCTTCTAATTATAGTAGATTATAAATGTGCTAAATATTGAATATATTATCTTTTCTCTGAAAAGACTCTTGTGGATATTTAACTGCGAATCTCTTCTATTTAGTATAGATTATAAAAGTGCTAAATATTGAATATATTGTCTTTCCCAGACGCCAGCTACATATTTAAGTGCGAATCTCTTCTAATTATGTGATATTATAAAGGTGCTAAATATTGAATATATTGTCTTTTCCCAGACGCCAGATAGATACTTAACTGCGAATCTCTTCTAATTATATGATATTATCAAAGTGCTCAATATTGAATATATTGTCTTTCCCAGACGCCAGCTACATATTTAACTGCGAATCTTTTCTAATTATATGATATTATCAAAGTGCTAAATATTGAATATATTGTCTTTCCCAGACGCCAGCTACATATTTAACTGCGAATCTTTTCTAATTATATGATACTATAAAGATGCTAAATATTGAATATATTGCCTTTTCCCAGACGACAGATAGATACTTAACTGCGAATCTCTTCTAATTAGATGATATTATCAAAGTGTTAAATAATCAATATATTGTCTGCTCTCAAACGTCACCTACATATTTAAATGCGAATATATTCTAATTAGATGATATTATAAAGGTGCTAAATATTGAATATATTGTCCTTTCTTCGACACGATGTTACAGATATTTTGATGCGAATCTCTTCTAATTATATTAGATTATAAAAGTGCTAAATATTGAATATATTGTCTTTTCTCCGAAAAGGGTCTTGTGGATATTTAACTGCGAATCTCTTCTATTTAGTATAGATTATAAAAGTGCTAAATATTGAATATATTGTCTTTTCCCAGATGCCAGCTACATATTTCAGTGCGAATCTTTTCTAATTATATGATATTATAAAGGTGCTAAATATTGAATATATTGTCTTTTCTCAGACGCCAGATAGATACTTAACTGCGAATCTCTTCTAATTAGATGATATTATCAAAGTGCTAAATATTCAATATATTGTCTGTTCTCAGACGTCAGCTACATATTTATGTGCGAATCTATTCTAATTAGATAATATTATAAAGGTGCTAAATATTGAATATATTGTCCTTTCTCCGACACGGTGTTACAGATATTTTAATGCGAATCTCTTCTAATTATAGTACATTATAAAAGTGCTAAATATTGAATATATTGTCTTTTCTCTGAAAAGACTCTTGTGGATATTTAACTGCGAATCTCTTCTATTTAGTATAGATTATAAAAAGTGCTAAATATTGAATAGATTGTCTTTCCCAGACGCCAGCTACATATTTAAGTGCGAATCTTTTCTAATTATATGATATTATAAAGGTGCTAAATATTGAATATATTGTCTTTTCCCAGACGCCAGATAGATACTTAACTGCGAATCTCTTCTAATTAGATGATATTATCAAAGTGCTAACTATTCAATATATTGTCTGTTCTCAAACGTCATCTACATATTTAAATGCGAATATATTCTAATTAGATGATATTATAAAGTTGCTAAATATTGAATATAGATGCTATTAAAGTAACCCACTTTTCTGCCTACTGCGAAGTTTAGCAAAAATATCTGCACAATATTGCCAAGTATGCTATATAGCACCATGTTAAAGCATAGGAAATTTGAAAAGTATCTAAAAAAAAGTCAATCCTGCACCTAACTCTCGCTTTCTTGCCTACAAAAACCTATTGACCAGTACCTCTGCGTCTCTTGGATAAAGAATTTGTCCCTCTGCCTTTGATGATCTCTCCACAATAAACGTTATCCACAACACCCTGGAACAATCATGAAAACAAACTTTTGACGAAGCATGGTTATATTCGGGGTCTTCGGTAAACGTCCTACCATTGAGATTCTATATTAATAACAAGACAATTCATTCAGTGAAGCGATATTGTGTAGCGATATAAGGCTAAACGTTGGACAATTGACCTTTGACATTTGGCCGGAGGTCAAGGCCGATAAAGGTCATTGACTGCACTTCCGATCACGTGCCCGAAAGTGACTTTGACTCGTCCGGATTCCTCCGCGGTGATGCGTAACTTCCGGTCATGACATCGCTTCCGATTGGCCTTTGCCGAAGGTTCATCCTGCCTTTAATACTCTCCTGTAACTTCAATATTAAATGACGCATGCCTATCATTCCCTGGACCAAATGGGACATGCAAGGTATCATATTGAAGCGCTCGTGGTTTAACGTCAGACTGGCGTGGCATTTGCGTACACTTCGCCATGCATAAGATGGCTTGCGAATCGTGTGTTGCCATTATGGCGGAGCGATATCCGATGCTTTACCGTATACTGTTCGATCTTCATCCGGCGAAGAACAGACTCGAGAAATCTGATAAATTACCGGATTTTTTCATACCACTTCTGAAACATATATTGCCTGGGCTTACAAGAGATACAGATATGAATAAATTCCGCATCATCCAAGAGGTGTTGTAAATCTGTAAAGTAGAACAGCACATGACTCGAAAATGGCGGGTTACGTTGAGGTTACGTCGGTAGATTTTACCTGATTGGCTGACGACATCACGTGGGAATGTTTTCGGGGGGAATCCCCATTATAGTTGCCGAAAGTGGTCTGAAAATGGATACAGATGATCCCAGGGCGAGTCTTACCGCGTATAGATGACCCAGTTTTGTTACAGGTCGACTGGCGTGGGTTTTATTGGCAGTGACGTCATTCATCGCCTATGCAGTCGTAGAGTAGTAGAGAAGGGGCATTTGAGGCGGAAATTTCAGGCGAGATTCGGACCATCTGTAGCACAAATGTGACTTCGATTGTATCCTATTGAACCTCTTATCGGGTAGAGTCAGGATGAGGTGACACATTATTGCGCACTCGCGGATCAGCAGATAAAGGATAGTTTCGGATGTGCGCATGTGCACACAGCGCATAGCAGAGACAGGGCATTTCGACGTGGTTGGATGGACGCACGGTGTCTATAGGGAAAGTATTATGATACTTTTATCCGATGTCTCGTAAACGTGCTTTAACGCCTTCAGTGCCATAGTGAGATTGCTCAGAAGCTCTGATGGGTCTGGATATCCCACGGAATAGACACCAACGAAGCGAAACGCAGTGACGCTCGTCATAACGCTTTAAAGTCCTACCTGTACTAGAAGTCTTACGTTTTCCTCTCCAACAGTTAGACCCCCTACGTTGTGACGCAATCAGATGAATGAAAGAAAGATCAACACAAGTTTTTATATAGTTTATTCTCCGCAATATTACATCATATCCAACCTGAGGAAGAAGCCCGGGGAATATTTAGGATGATGTTTATTGTCTTGTGTGTCGGACGTATTATCTCTGGTCCAAATCAGAAGCCACCATGTGTGTTGTGTCAATCATGTCCGTTTCGTGCTCATCTTCCATTGCTCGACCTCTGTGCGTCAGTCCCGTATTCTGTAATAGAAGTTTGAGGATTTTGGTCGCATTTTTCATGGCCTCTTTGGGGGGTAGACCCAGATCCTCTTCCAAGTGATACTTGCTTTTCTTCCAACAAGAATTTCATGACACAGGACGTCTTGCCACACCCCGAGGGACCGCTGGCCGTCATGATACACGGATGCTTGCTCTACTCCACTTGGTGGACCCATAGCGGGACTCTGCGATGTCTCTTGCTTGTGTTTACAGTGAAGGTTGGAGCGATATGCAAGAGGTGGGGAAAACTGACGACGTCTGGCGACTAAAGAGCAACCATATTATTCTACAGGAAAGCTTCCCTCGGCACATCGCATTCAGACCCGAGAATACGGTGGATTCTCGGACGTAGCCTTAGTATCTCAGATGCGCGTTTATTACAGATGTTCATGTTCATGTGGAGACCATGAACTATCCACACGGCCCCAAACACTGGCTAGATACGCTAGCTCGGGAGCTTTGATGACAGGTCAGTTCAAAGAGATAACTCATCTGGTGTTAATGGATGAGCATCGAGGACGTCTGATGGAGTAAAAGCCTCAACATAGGGTAAACCTGGTAAATGCAAGAACACCAAGAAAAACTAACCTGTAATGCCCGACGTCGTACGACTTAAATTTCCCACCAAAGCAATAAACCTACATATATTTGTCGAGTGACATGTACAGAGGGCGGACCTCGGGGACTAACAGTCCACCAGCAGAATCCTGCCATGTACAGGTAATAAATTGGAGCGATATGCAAGAGGTGGGAAAAATTGACGACGTCTGTCTGAGCATACTGTCTCGACGAGAGAAGGTCGTACACGAACTCGACATTTTCATCACTCGGACATTAGATGGACTTTATGCATAGACGCATCACCACTACCACTACTACTGCTACCACCACCGCAACCCTATCACACAACCACCATACCTTATGGAACCTGCCTGGGCCCACATAGGTATTCCTTGACTACTAAGAGATTCGAATTACAAGCGTCTAGTCCGTCATTCATAATCCAGCCGTCGTCCATTAGAGAATATCCGCGTCCATAATCCAAAGACCTATTCCATTTTCCATATAACAGTATTAGCACCAAATTCAAAAAGACAATCATAGTATACAAAACATAGGCTTGTTTCCTGCAAGAGAGAAGCGGTCAACAGTTTTCAATGATGCCGGCAAGACAGCATGATGTTCCAAAAATATCAAATCCGTATCGCTGATCAGTATTCTTAATCCATAATATTCGTTGTAAAGTCGTCATCTAAAGAATGATGTATCTCAGTCACGCTTTGATTGTGACTGTTCATATGAGTACCATGAGGATCTTGAAGTACATGGGTTCATACGGCCCCTAGCCCCGGGTTAAGCGGAATTAGACACAAGTTACGAAACGTAGCGCCATAGATCTTGCACGCTACGTTCGTATTTTGCTATCAGCATGCGATATGTATCGCCAAATTTGAGAAACTTTGAGTGTAGGCGCTTGGTGGAATAGCCCTGTTTTTTAAGTTTCTGCACCAGTGTTTTGTGACGTTGATTAAAATCGTCACATTTAACACAGGATCTAGCAAATGCTACTAAGCGAGATATGTATGCGCCATATGCAGGTCCCACTGGAATATTACTGTCCAGAAAGGGATAGTTTACGATGTCGAAATTGTAATCATCTCTTTTGTCATAAAGTCGATGAGAGAGAATGCCCGCTTCATTTTTATAGAGATAGAGATCTAAATAAGATGTGCCTGTAGGGCTATCTGTAGTTTCCTTCAAATCCAGTGAAGGTGGATATATATCCTTCACTGCGTCATTTATATAGCGATTATCCACAGCGAGAAGATCGTCTATATAGCGTTTGGTGAATGAGAAGGAACGGGCTTTGAATGGATCGGTTTTTGAAAGCGCCTGCATATAGTCATATTCATAAGAGAACAGATACAGGTCAGCCAACAGGGGTGCACAATTAGTACCCATTGGAATACCTATATGCTGCTGATATATTGTGTTGCCAAATTTCACATAGATATTTTTAATGAGAAATTCAAGCAACTCTATAAACAAAGAAACATCCCATGAATGATATCTCTTGTATGTAGTAGAGCTAAAGAATGCTTTATGGCTTCCGACATTAATATATCTACGATCAGTTTTCTTGAACACAGATACTATTAATGAACTTAGACGGTCAATAAGGTCCTGATGAGGGATTGTAGTATAGAGAGTCGAGAAATCCCATGTGGATACATGTCTGTACGGTATGTGACCTTTAGCATCAAGTTCTTCCGTAAGACATTTTGAGTTTTTCAATATCCACATACATTCAACGCCAGAGTTCTTAGAAATAGTGGCGCAATACCTTTCCCAAAATGCTTTTACCTCCTGAAGGGCCCTCGTCAATAGGGTTGAAAGAAGCTTGGTGGTGCAGCTTCTAGAACCAGCTATGAATCTAGCTTTGTATGGTGATTTATGCATTTTGGGAGTCCAGTATAGTTTTGGTATGTCGTTATGATTGGTTGGAAGACAAATACCTCTTTCCCTGAGAAACTTTTTGTGATTGTTAAATAAATCTTCCAGAGTAAATGCAGTTTGGGAGTAAGTAGACGTATTTGATGAAGATATGTCTACACTCAATTCTGTAACCAGCACCTGGTAATAGTAATATTTACATATGAATATTATATTATTCGGAGCTTTGTCTGCTGGGACTATGACGAATTTACTCTGGAGATTTGCTAGAACTTCTTGCGAATTGAGGTTTCTCAGTACTTGTTTTGCTTGGGGAAGAGTACTTCTGTCAATATGTCGGATTGTTTCAACGACCTTGCTCTTGGTGAGGTCCAGCCAATCAGCGAGTACTGTAGATAACCCGGGCTCCTAGTCCCGGGTTAAGCGGAATTAGACACAAGTTACGAAACGTAACGCCATAGATCTTGCACGCTACGCTTGTATTTTGCTATCAGCATGCGATATGTATCGCCAAATTTGAGAAACATTGAGTGGAAGCGCCTGGTGGTATAGCCCTGTTCTATAAGTTTCTTCAGTAATGTTTTGTAATGTTGATTAAAAACGTCACACTTCACACATGACCTAGCATGATGAATATCACAGGTCTCCTCTATATAACTTGGAATACTTGTACCGACCACATGAAGAAAACACGTTGCATAGAATATTTTCAACGGTATAGGAGGAGATTATAATTTTTGATGCCCTCGGATGCTTAAGAACTGGATATCGAATGCTTTGGGGGGGGGGGGGGGCTTGTAACTTAAGAGCCTCGGAGCTTTTCAGAGTGTCCATCAAATTGTGTAGAACGTAGGAATTTTGCTCTCTTGCAATGTGTAATAAACTACATTGAAGGAGTTGGATCTCAGTTTCTGCAACAGATCAAGAGATTTCCTCGATCGAAATAGTCGGAGTTTCGTGAACATGTATACAATTTTTCCATTTGCAGGTCTCGGCCTATCTGGGATATAAATATTTAAATATGAAACAAAACAGAAGAATAAAACACGATATTTACATTGTTAAAATTCAATGATTTGATAGACTCGTGAGACTTGACCAGGCAGATTGCTCTAAATTTCTCAGGTTTTGTTGCCATCTACTTTTTCACAAACCACCTGGTTAAAATAGTGCTATCCTTCTCAATAATTGTTATCAATTCCTAAGGTTCACATGTGAAAAGTACATTTTCGACCCTGACAGAAAGTGAAATGTATAATTTATTTAAACATTGAATAGCAAGGGTCCCAGTATGGACGCCTGGGGAACTCCGTAGCAGACTAGCATCATTTTCGGAAAGGCCATATGCAATCAATTTCTTCAATTGCAAACCATGGGGCACGCAGTCAAGAGTTTTCGACAAGCCCATTGCCAATGATTGCAGCAAGAAACTTGTTCTCATCAAAGATCCCGACGCCATTCTTCCAGTGATCATTTTTCTTAAAATGTTGGACATCTTCAGCGACTTTCAATTGCTCTTGGAAGAGCTTTTTTAATTTTTTAGATACTAGGCAAAAATCACAGATATTTGGGATGAAGGTAGAGCTTGTGATACTCTCAATTCTGGAGTTAGAGCATGCTTGGTTGCTGTTTTCAGAAACATCTCTAATATATTTAGCAAGATTTACAAATCATTTATTAAAAATGTTATATACATTACGTTGATGGGATAATATTACATCGTTTTTACAAAGAATGACGGCACAGTTGGTCGATAAACGTATTGGATATCAGTGGCTAGAAGGTGGAACAGAAATCTTTGCACTTGTGGCCTCCAGCACATCTCTCTTTAAAATAATTAACTATTGACTGTTTCCAGAAAACGAGTATTCCTAAAAATAAGAAACATCCCATCCGAATCGCTTACAGACGAACTTTCAAACTTGTGTTGGTGATCCATAGCCTTGTTCATGGCGCGATGATCTTTCCAGTGGATGATATTTATTGTCCAACAACGTCTTCACGGTACTCTATGCTACACTGATCATGTGTATACCCATGGGTATACATTGATGATATGTACATCCATGGAAAACTAGTGAACAACACAATCATGTATTATCCTGAAAGGTTTCGATGGTACTCTGTGCTACTTTGATGATATGTACATCCATGGGAAAACCTGAGAACAACATTATCAGCGTTTTCGTCACAGAGTGACAAATATTAACCTCCAGATATATTATTCACACATACAAGCCATGGGAATGTTGCAAATCCGAAAAATTGTACCATCTTAATGTGGGAGCTACAGTCAGATCAACTTAACGTGGCGGTAAATCTCTGAAAGAGGACGAAAGTGCATTATTACACGCGAACCTCTTATACAGGTCACAATGTGTCAATATGGAACTGTAAACGTTTTCATGTCTGATATTATGGTCGTATGAGCGAGAAATTGTTTGGTGTTCTATCGCATTCAAGAAAGTCAGCATAAATCATATAAGTAGAATTTTAATTCTTACGAATGTCTATTGTTAATTGTGGTTTCCACGTTTGTTTGTTTGGGGTCTTGTGTTGGGGGCTTGTGTGTCCCCCACCTACTCCCTACTACTTCCCCAAAATAAAACAATAAGCATTTCAAGCCAGTTCCGTGGCTGATAAATTTCTCGTACGATTTTTTTTAATGAAAGTTTATATTGAATTTTAAATTGAAAGTCTAGTCTAACCCTCTGATAGTAGTATCATTTCCTTTTCACAGCGCATTCGTTTCATAATGAAATTAACGTCATGCAATATCAACTCATATAAATAGTCAGACCAGATTAAAAATTTCCATTGATCTCCTAACACGTTTTATACACGGACAACATTTTCGCCAACAAGCGTATTATATATTTTCACCCCACACGGAAATCCAACTAACATACGGCATCATTAGCTAAATGTCGGAAAGACTGTTACAGTGAAGGCTGTAATATAAATGTAACATGCGCTGTAATGGATAATGTTTGGAGTCTAGTCTGCTTATCCATATTCATGAAGGTCGATCTACTTTCGACAGAGATTGTGCGATTGGATAGTACCAAGCAATCCCCCAAAAAGTCCACTAACTGGATTTGCTGACTTACGGGCGTAATGTGGATGCGATCTGTCAAGTATTTCATTCAAACTATCTGCACGTCAGTCTGTTTCGAGGAGGTTGCAATATGTGGTCAAGCTCTTTTTTGTTATTCTAATAAATATATGTTAGAATAAAACAGATATGGACGCGAACAACATTAACCGTTTGGAACAACGTTTCAGTGCTTGTTCACTCTGTACGCAGCTCTCTGGTTGGAGAAACTGAGTATACCCCTGGCGCCCCATAAAAAAAACAACATGTAAATTCTTTTTGGTATCATATTAGGTACCATATTAGGATATATATAGAATTAATCTGTCTTGTTATGAAAGGACCACTATTAACCATTATTTAGTTAATATGTGTCTTGTCCTGGCATATTTGAACGTTGTTATATTGAGCCGTTCAGTCATGCGTGAGTAGTATATAGTACCATTTACAGCGCAACTTGACCTACTTTTTTGTTCCCCCTGGTGGCGGAAGTGTGGCGGGGTTTCCCAGTGGGCGATTCCCCAGTGGGGGTTTCCCAATGACGATCACGTGACCTTTGTACATGTCTAGACTTGTTGGTGTGTGGTCAAGTATGGCGGCTGTGGGGTGGGGTGGTCAAAATGGCGGCTGTGGGGTGGGGTGGTCAAAATGGCGGACTGTAGAAAAACGTCTAAAAGAAGGCGATTTTTATCGTGTGGTGGTCAAAATGGCGGCTGTGGGGTGGGGTGGTCAAAATGGCGGCTGTGGGGTGGGGTGGTCAAAATGGCGGCTGTGGGGTGGGGTGGTCAAAATGGCGGCTGATGTGGGAGTGGGGTCAAAATGGCGGTTGATGTGGGATGGGACAAAATGGCGGCTGATGTGGGATGGGTTCAAAATGGCGGCTGATGTGGGATGGGTTCAAAATGGCGGCTGATGTGGGATGGGTTCAAAATGGCGGCTGATGTGGGATGGGTTCAAAATGGCGGCTGATGTGGGAGTGGGACAAAATGGCGGCTGATGTGGGATGGGTTCAAAATGGTGGCTCATGTGGGATGGGTTCAAAATGGCAGCTGATGTGGGATGGGTTCAAAATGGCGGCTGATGTGGGATGGGTTCAAAATGGCGGCTGATGTGGGATGGGTTCAAAATGGCGGATTGTAGAAAAACGTATAAAAGAAGGCGATTTTTAG
>JAVTVY010055197.1:0-28598 GCA_036873755.1 Hanleya hanleyi
TAGGTTAGGGGTGGTCGGATTCAAGATGGCGGCCTGTTTTTGTAGGGCGGTCAATTGCACTTGTTTCGCTCGTCCTCATTTGCATATTTTCAAGATGGCGGCCTTTTTTTCTAGGTTAGGGGTGGTCGGCTTCAAGATGGCGGCCAATTGCACTTGTTTGACCCTTCATTTGCATATTTTCAAGATGGCGGCCTGTTTTTTCTAGGTTAGGGGTGGTCGGATTCAAGATGGCGGCTTGTTTTTGTAGGTGCGGTCAATTGCACTTGTTTCGGTCTTCATTTGCATATTTTCAAGATGGCGGCCTGTTTTTTTCTAGGTTAGGGGTGGTCGGTTTCAAGATGGCGGCCTGTTTTTGTAGGGGGTGGTCAATTGCACTTGTTTCACGGTCCTCATTTGCATATTTTCAAGATGGCGGCCTGTTTTTTGTAGGTTAGGGGTGGTCGGATTCAAGATGGCGGCCTGTTGTCCCCCTGAAAATATGCAAATGAGGTCTCTGGGTTTTTCCCCACTGTTTTCAAGATGGCGGCCTGTTTTTTGTAGGTTAGGGGTGGTTGGTTTCAAGATGGCGGCCTTGTTGTCCCTGAAAATATGCAAATGAGGTCTTTGGGGTCGTTTTCAAGAGGGTGGCTTGTTTGTGTGTGTGTGTTAGGGGTGGTCGTGTTCAAGATGGCGGCTTGTTTTTTGTGTGTGAGGGGTGGTCGTTTTCAAGATGGCGGCCAGTTTTTGTGTCTCAGTGCATGGTGGGAGGTGGATAGAAAAACGTATAAAAGGAGTCCATTTTTAGGGAAAGGGGTGTATTCAATCTGACTTACCTGACCTGACCTGTCTCCCTGCCTGCCTGCCTGCCTGCATCCCTGCCTTGCTTGCCTGCCTGCGTTCTGCCTGTATGGAATGCATGTACTGACTTGGTTCTGGGTTTTTTCCATCACGGTTGTGCGCAGGTGTATGACGTCACTTCCGGTCTGCGTGAATCGGGTGTGACCTGGGACTATGGGATGCATGTACTGACTTGGTTCTGGGTATTTGTCATCACGGGGAGGTCACGTGATCAGTTCAAGGTCATATCCATTTTTATCGATATGTCAACCCCACACCCAGTCCATTAGATGCTCCTTCACCTAAGCTTCACTTTGATACCTCACTCGACCTGTGGTGTGAGTGAGTGCAAGAGTGTATTCATCCGCGGTGATGCAGTCATGTCTGGCGGTGATTCGGTCTCGGGAAAAAGCTTCCTTGCCCAATGCCTACGGACTTTACCGAAGATACACGGACTTTAACGAAAAGACACGGACGTACACGAAAAGACGCGAAGGTGAACGCCATTGTGGGGAAACCTCCCACAGACAGGTCAGTACATGCATTTCTATGTTGTTCACGCATAATAAAAGGATTGATCTGTAATCTGTGTTGTTGTTGTTGCTCCCTTTTTTTTTGGACTAACCCATCAGAATAGTACGTATCACGGACTATACCCGTAGAGCTACATCTGGTCTATAAAACACGTCCCTCTGCATCCCACACCTTCATTTCTACAGAGCCATGGCGGAGACCCAGCCCCATGCGACTCGCATTTTACAGTATGCCACCGTGGTGAATTCATTCACGGGTTACCGAGCAGGGGTCCGGTCCATGTTTGCAGATGGCGACGACAACGAGGGACGACGCCAGATCCTGAACGAGTTCACAGAAGCGGTCCTCCACAGAGTGCGCTCGATGGAGAGGCGTGCCATCACTCACCACTACTGGACTATGACAGCCATCCTTGATGCTCGGGCTATGGACCACGAGCGCTCACGCCGCAACCAGCACCGGCTGGTTGGCCTCATACTAGTCTGTGCCCTATTCACCCTGACGCTGTGGTATTGACACTATAAATACCAGGGTCAGACAGAGTGTGTGTCATTCACCGTTCGACATTTGGACCAAGCATGTCATCCGTCCTACGAGCCATCCTCCCCCTTACACCTTACCAGGTGGGATTATACGTTTATGAAGATTGTGTGACTCTGGTGGAAGATAGTGGCGGGGATTGGAGGGCGTCCCCTGAGACTTTATCGAATACGGTGACACTACAGCGTGATGGGTGGACTAAGTTTAAACGAGTGTTAAGCGGTGAATTGGACGGACGCCTGATCCACATGGACAATGCCATTTATGTATACCGTACTGCGCTCTACCCACGGGTGGGACGCTACCAAGAGCCGGCTCGAAGTTTCCTCCTAACTCCCTCTCTGTGGTCAGCCTTGGAGAAAATAGTGCCTATTGTAGACCAGTTATTTACATCCGACGATCGATCACCCCATCAATTGGCATGGGCTCGTGCTATCGAACACGCACTAGATGAACCTAATGAAAAAAAAGCGGATGGAGAAAATACTATATGTATAGAATGCGCAGAGGCTGGAATGACAGTGTCACCTGATGAAGCCACCCACACACACATGACGGTCCAGAACGATGAAGAAGAAGAAAAAATCCGTAATGAAGCCGCGGGGCCAATGGCTGAACCCCATGAACAACTAGATGAACCCGACGACGACGATGCCATTGATTACCCGGCTAGACTCAGTCAGCCCAATGACATAACCACCTGATCCTTTGATCTCACGGGGTTCTCCCTATAAATACGGGAGACAGTGAAATCTGGTACCATTCACGTACTGACCATGACGGAGCATATAGTACTGGCGTATTTCAGCTTGACCCCGAGGTTTTCCTGCACGTGTATGCGGATAAGGTCGATATCATGGAGGAGGTGGTGGGAGACACGGACCCTACACAACCGTGCCCGGCTCACATTCGTCTGTCCCGGGAGGGCTGGACCAAATTCAAACGGGTGTTGTCTGGTGAACTGGACGGCGACCTCACCCACTTGTGTCACGATGTGTACATTCGACGCGGCCCTTTCTTTGCTCAATTGGCTCGGCTAGATGGAGGTACAGTGCATTTTACCCTTCACCCTGATCTATGGTCTGCGTTGGAAGATGCCGTGGTAGATGTGGATGAAGTGCTTATCAAGCGGTCATCAGACGAGTTGGACTGGTCATTTACCATGACCACTGTGGAAGCCCACGAAGAAAATCAGAAAGAAACTCCGGCCCAAGATACACCCGTTATAAATAAACGATAGAGCCAGGGTCCATCATCATTGTGTCACCATGAAGCGCTGGGAGAAGGTGTTGGATAACTTATACTACAGTCCCGACAGTCCAGCGGCCTATAGTGCCTTGTCGGCTCTCTATCGAGCGGCCAAACCCCAGGGGATACAACGTGCCCAAGTCCGAGATTGGTTAAGAAGACAAGACACCTATACCTTACATCGATCTGTCCGTCGCCATTTTCTACGGAACCGGGTCATCGTGGGGGGAATAGATGCCCAGTGGCAAGCGGATTTGGTGGATATGAGCGCCTTTGCCAAACACAACGATGAGAATCGGTATATCTTGACGTGCATCGATATCCTATCCAAGTATGCGTGGGTGGTACCCATCCGGACGAAAACGGGGGCAACTCTCATAGCGGCGTTCAAAGACATCTTCAAGACCGGGCGCAAACCTTTGTATTTGCAAACCGACGAAGGCACGGAATTCCTCAACAGACCGTTCCAAGCCTTTCTCAGGAAACAGAAGGTGTTTTTCTTCCATACGTACAACGAGACCAAGGCTTCCGTGGTGGAGAGGTTCAACAGGACATTCAAAGGTCGCATGTATAAATATTTCACCTATAAGAATACAAGGCGGTACATCGATGTTCTCCCGAAACTGGTGAGGGGTTACAATCGAGCCTATCATCGAAGTATAGAGAGAGCCCCCATTACCGTGACCCAACCCAATGAAGCCCAAGTCCGGCGTGTCTTGTACCCCAGGCCATCGCAGCGAACGACGAAGGCGGTGTACAAGGTCGGGACCCTGTACGGATCAGTAAAGTCAAGGGCAAGTTCGAGAAAAGTTACTTGCCCAACTGGAGCGATGAGCACTTCCTGATTAAACGGCGCCTACCCCGACAGCGGCGAGTCTATGAACTGGAAGATCTCCAAGGGGAAACGTTGCTGGGGACGTTTTACGACACGGAATTACAGCCTGTTGTAAAAACACAGCAAGACTACTACACAGTGGAGCAGATTTTGAAAACGGAACGTCGACGTGGCAAACTGTTTCATTTCGTAAAATGGCAAGGCTGGCCCAGTTCCTTCAATTCCTGGGTCGCTGCCAACCAGGTGAAACGACTATAAAACCAGACACCACTGCCGTCCTCCTTCATTCCACATCCGACCACAGTGCTATGGACCAACAGCAGCTGCCTCTGAAGACAGCGTCTCGCAAAACGCGCAAAGCGCAAGTGGTCTTTGGTGTGCTATTGCTAACCCTGCTGAGTGTGTTGTACGGAGGTGTGTTTTACGACGTAGCCTATGTCAGCACGTTACTTAACCAACTGAGAACACCAGGCCCCAGCGAAACGGGTCTACAGAGAGCACCAGTCGTATCGAGCCCAGTCACCACCACCACCACCACCACACCCCGCGTACAAGCCACGTCGAGCTCTACACCTACACCAAGTACACCTACTACGTCTGAACACCTACCGGATTTCATCCCTCACAGTGAACCGACCACCCACGTTGTACCTACCCCCAGCACCATCTCTGAACGTGAACAGACAACGACGACCGACGTTGTACCCACCACCACTCCAGTTCACTCGTACGAAATTTACAAGAGCGGGTTACCACGACAACGGATACACCTCAAACCATGGACCCTCGGTGGCAACATCCCTTCACCTGCGTCATCGCAGGACCGACGGGCTCCGGCAAAACGCACTTCGTCAGGAAGCTCCTTCAACACGCCGACAGCATGATCACTCCACCCATTGCCCGAGTCGTGTGGTGTTACGGAGAATGGCAGGAAGCGTATGCAGCAATGCCCCACATCACGTTCGTGGAAGCCCTACCCAACCTGGCCGATTTGGAACCCGACACCTTGGTGGTTCTGGATGATCTCATGGCGGAGACGGATGCACGGGTCACCCAACTCTTTACCAAAGGCAGCCATCATCGACGGCCCAGCATCATCTACATTGTGCAGAATCTGTTCAGTAAAAACAAAGAACATCGGAATATCAGCTTAAATGCCCACTACCTGGTGGTCTTCAAAAACCTGAGAGATACCACTCAACTGCTGCACCTGGCGAGACAGATGTTTCCCGGCCGCACACCGTTTGCGTTGGAAGCCTTCAAAGATGCCACAACCCCTCAGCACGGGTATATGCTCTTCGACCTCAAGCAAGCCACTCCCGACCACCTTCGACTACGGACCGACATCTTTCCCGGAGAGACCCACCACGTGTACATGCAAAAATAATGTAAACACATCCACAGTGGCGCCTCCAGCTGGGGTCTGTGTGTTTGATGATGGGGAATAATAAAAAGAATGAATACCACAGCAGGGTTGACTTTGTCTGTGAGGTGGATAAAAAGGGCAGCGTTGTGGGTTCTAGCATTAGTTGTACAGGATGTCTGCGCGAGTACGGAAGCACGCTCCCACGCTCCGTGTATTGAAGACGGCCCCACCCGAGTTAGTCCGAACCATTGTACGCGGTGCGGACCCTGACCTTGTACGCTGTCTGTGCGAGATCGGGTACAACCTGTTAAAAGGCAACGTACCACTGACTCCGGCTCAGAAGACCAAGTTGGCCAAGCATAAGACAGGTCTCCGAACCCTAGTCCACAAGCGGGTCCCTCAAACACAAAAGAAAAAGGTGTTACAGAAAGGCGGCTTTCTCGGGGCCATCTTAGCACCGTTGGCCGCTTCCGTGTTGGGTCCAGTATTGGGTGGACTCTTCGGCCGACAATGAACCACACGAAAAAAATGGTCCTCGTCGAACCACGGTTCCTGCAAAACCTCCAATCACCCTACCCTGTCCCACCTACGGTGAAGACCATAAACAGCCTCGATGGAGAGATGCAACAGATCTTACAGAGACCGGGGTTAAGCGACAGTGAGAAAGTACAACGGTACAATGAGACGCTTCAACGGTACATGACGTTCATGGACCAATACAAAACCCTGTCTACCCCAGCAACAGCACCACCACCACCACCACCACCACCACCACCACCACGTGACAGACCGCTGACCTCAGCACCGCTCCAACAGCCGGGTCAGGTAGCCTCCCCAGCCCCACAGTGGGTGGAAGACGAAGTGCTGAAGAGTGTACCTGCCTCGTTCAAGAAACAAGCTGGCCTGGTATTACAACGGATGAAACAGAATCCTAACATGACTTGGAATGATAAAGGCGAACTCCTGGTACAGAATCAGGTGGTCCCCGGCACCCACATGACTGATTTAGTGAATGATCTGATGCGTCAACGCAGATCGCACACCGATCCTCGAGGATGGGAGGTCTTCGCTCAAGGCTTGAAAGACATGCATGTACCACAGGAATTGGTGGGGAACCCCACCGCTGGGCCTTTATGCAGCAAACCCAGCAATCGCCGAGTCGTGCACCACGACTCTCACCACAACCTTCTTGGGAAGCCGACTGGGAACCGGAGTCACCCCCAAAACTCCACCACCATCACAACGGGCACCTTCTTTTCAGACCTTTAAAAAACCACCCTCGATCAGGACACCCCACATCTCCAGAGCCGTCACACGTAGCAAGTCAACGCGACGAACACGACGCCGAACACAACCGCCCAAGGCCTGGAAGACCTATTAAAACCAACAGCAGCAGCGGGACAGCTCAGTCGCCATGTTTTACCTGACCCTACCCAGTAACAGTTCGCTGGATGTGTTTCCTGACAACACCGTGGCCAAGTACGTCACCCAGTTACCACAACCGTTACATTTACCTGGACGCTGGGAATGTGCCCTCGTGGATATCCAATACCCTTACTCGTGATACAACGTGCGAGCCAATGAAGTGTGGTACGAGGTCACCTACGAAGGCAAAAACACCCGACTCACCCTGCCCGAAGGCCAATACGATACCCCCAAAGAGTTCATGGGTGGGCTGTCAAGACTGATGCATGATAAAATGATAAAATACGGGGGGTGACGGATAGTGCAACACGCCTGATAGCCTTGCGCTTCAAGAGAAACGTGTTCTTCGATGTCAACGTACACAACGACAAGGCACAGCTTACCGTCACCGATACCGTGAATGTGAAACTCAGTCCTACACTACAGCAAATGCTGGGTTTCGATCTACAGGCGTTCGCTGGTCCCACCGAACACCATGGCGAGATGCCGATGGATATGAAGTCGGGTATGTACGGACTCTACGTCTACTCGGACGTGGTGGACAACCACATCGTGGGCGATATCAACACACCTCTGTTACGGGTGGTCCCCATTAAAAAGACGTATGGCGATCAAGTCACCCACAGTTTCAACCATATCATGTACCTGCCCGTACGACATACCGATATCAACGCGATCACGGTGGATATAAGAGATGACACGGGACGAGCGGTGGCATTCGAACGAGGAAAAGTGGTGCTGACACTTCATTTTCGACAAGCACGTGCTCCCCACTTTGCATAATGAAAGTACCTTACGAGTGCGATGTACGCAGCTATGCCGACTATTATGCCCAACAGGCCGGGGGTGGCTTTCCGGTCTTTAGCGGTGCACGCATGCAACGAGGACATGGATTGGGGAACATACTCGGCAGCATTGTGAAAACGTTCCTGCCCTTGGTGACGCGTGGGGTGAAAGCAATGGGCAAACAAGCGGTACGCAGTGGACTGCAAGTGGCCGGTGATGTCTTGGGGGGTACGGCACCCAAAGAATCCTTGAAACGGCGGGCCAAAGAAGCGGGAGGCGTCTTGGTGGCCAAAGCACAACACACCGTAGGGAATAAAAGAGCTGCCCCACGGAGACCACGCACCAGTCGACGACCGATCCAGCGACGACGCACATCGAAGAAGACCCGGGATATCTTTTCTTAAAACATGGCCTTAATCCACGCCGAGTCCTGCCCCTCCACCAACAGTGAATTTGATTTGTGGACCGTGCCGCCCACACAAACCAGTGTCGAACACGGATTATGGGTGGAGCATCTCCCGCTCTCCAGCATCAACGAAACCGGACCCATCGAGTTCACCATCAGTAATGCGGATACGGCCTATGTGGATTTAGCCCATACCTACTTGTATGTGAAAGCCAAGGTGGTCAATGGAGCTGGCACCAGACTCGCTGACCAAGCAACGGTGGGCCCGACGAACCTCTGGCTGCACTCGATGTTTCAGCAGGTGGATATTTTTCTCAGCGACAAACTCATCAGTGACTCCACCAACACGTACCCCTATCGAGCCTACATCGAGACACTGTTGTCGTATGGCCGAGAGGCTAAAAATCTCAGCTGACAACCGCTTTATTCTACAAGGACACGGCCGAGCACATGGACACGGCGGACAATGGGGGATATAACAAACGGAAGGCTTTCACTGCGAACAGTGCCTCGGTGGATATGATGGGTCGACTGCATGCAGACATGTTCATGCAAGACCGGTACCTCTTGAACAAGATCCCCATCAAATCCGACTGATACGGGCGCCTCCGACCTTCGCCTTGATGGCCACTAACGTAGAGGGGCATGCAGCGGACTATAAGATTGTCATCCAAGACGCAGTCCTGTATGTCCGAAAAGTGAAACCGAATCCAGCCGTTCAATTGGGGCACATGAAAGCCTTGGAAACAAAACCAGCCCAGTACCCTATCCGACGTGTACAAACCAAAGTGTTCTCTGTGTCTGCTGGAAATATGAGCGCCAACAAAGAAAACCTGTTCCTGGGGGAACTACCCAAGCGATTGATCCTGGCCTGTGTGGAAAATACCAGTTTCAGCGGAGCCTACCCAGGGAATCCGTTTGACTTTAAACATTCCGGCATCAATTTTGTGGCCCTGCATGTGGATGGACAACAGGTGCCAGCCACGGCCTTAACCCCGAACTTTGGGCGGAGGAATTTCATTCGAGCCTATCAGAGCCTGTTTACAGCCACCGGTCAAATCAACCAGGACGAAGGGAACATGATCAGTCGGGAGGACTACGCGAACGGATACACGTTGTTCTGTTTCGATCTGACCCCCACCTTAGAGAACGACCATCAGCTGGCCCTGGCCAAGCAAGGCAACTTACGGTTGGAAATCCACTTTGCACGAGCCCTGGCGACCACCGTCAATGTGATCTGCTACGCCGAGTTTGACAACATCATTCAAGTGGACAAGGCGCGCAACGTCCTGTGTGACTTCTCCACCTAACGTGGATACAGACCAGATAACCACCGTGCTGGAGAATGACCCAGAGACACGTAGGGTCTTTCAAGGGGTGTTCGCCCGAGATGTGTTTCCATTAGACCGTATGTATCCGGCTGCTTACGTTCTCAACACGGACCCGATGGATCGGCCCGGTGAACACTGGGTGGCCGTGTACTTGACAGAAGAGCAGGGCGAATACTTTGACCCGTACGGCCTGCCACCCCTCCATCCCGATTTAACAGACTTCATGGATCAAGGCACAGAGACGTGGTGTTGGAACAGTCAAACGTTGCAAAGCCTGACCAGTGGCGTGTGCGGACAATATTGCTTGTTTTACCTGTACCATCGATGCCGGGGAAGACCCTTATCCACTATCGTACAGATGTTTGACGAGTACCCCCAGGCCGAGGACCGCGATGTACTCGTCTATGACTGGGCCGCCCATCATTTCAATGTACAAGCCCCGTTCTGGGCTTGAATTATTTCAATGTACATACAGTTAATGACAAGCCCCTTGTTCTGGGCTTCAGTTAATGACAAGCCCCTTGTTCTGGGCTTCAGTTAATGACAAGCCCCTTGTTCTGGGCTTCAGTTAATGACAAGCCCCTTGTTCTGGCTTGAGTTTTCACGTGGTTGTTCTCACGTTGTTGTTGTTCAATGAATAAAAAAAAAAATGAGATCTCACCAAAAAACCCTGTCTTGTGTGTTTTATTCCTAATGCATCAATGCCCAATGTGGAGATTCAGTCAAACTGAAATCAGTGGTGTAGGATGGGGTAAAATGTAACCCATCAAGTTTAGAAGGCAAGAGCACTATAGTAAAAAATAGAGAGCCAATGAAATCAGCCTACAGACCAAGTACGTGTCTTTGGTCTAGGTTTGGAGCGGGCATTTCATTGAGGTACGTGTGTATACGGTGAGTGAAAAGACTCGTCCAACACGTATAGATTATGACTATAAGTTCTAGGTAACCCATCAAGGTTAGAATGCAAGAGCACTATAGTAAAAATAGAGAGCCAATGAAATCAGCCTACAGACCAAGTACGTGTCTTTGGTCTAGGTTTGGAGCGGGCATTTCATTGAGGTACGTGTATACGGTGAGTGAAGAGACTCGTCCAACACGTATAGATTATGACTATAAGTTCTATTAGCCAATCAGTGGCCTAGAATGGAGCCAAAGGTAACCCATCCATGTCCAGAAAAACATTACCCGGGTGTACAAGAACCCAGATGTAGGCGCGGACGTCAGCGAAAGCACACCGTGAATACCCCAATTCGATTGGCTGATTGTTCGACCGCTGATTGGTTCTTTTTCTCGACCGCTGATTGGCTCTTTTTCTCGACCGCTGATTGGCTCTTTTTCTCGACCGCTGATTGGTCCACATGGAACTGCCCATCTTTCCCAGGTTCATCTAGAATCCCCTTTTTTGTGCTCAAGCTCTGACTATAGCGATACCGCAACATTGTCTCATTGGACATTGGACCGTCTGACCTGGAGGTGACCCTTTGACCTTTTGACCCGCGTCCGCGCGCGCGCGCACTGCCGGGGATGACGCGGGATGACGCGCGCGCGCGCGCTGCGGGGCGCTGGGGTGGGGCGGGAAAACACCCCGGCGGTTGAACATTGGAACTCTTGTGGGTTTGGAGGATGAACATACGGACGTCTAAGGGAAAAAATTGGAACTCTTCTATGTTCGAAAGTGAAAACCCGGAAGTGACGTCACAACCTCCACGTCACCTGCGTATATACTCCTGTAAAATAGAGCCGATTTTATTTCTTTGGAAGGGACAAGGTCAATAAGACTTGCGCTTTTTATACTACTAAACTGTGAAGTAGATTACATCTTACATAGGCCTTAAGGCCGTGATATGCATATGAAGTATTCTGGGGCATGGTCAGTACTTCCCAATTTTCCCTTTGTCTACTACTCGCCGATTTTTTTATTTTTATTATTATTTTCGGTACTTTCAAATTTTTTTCCATCGTATTCTACATGATCAACCTCATAGCTCATAGTAAAAGCCATAAAAAAACGATCACCCCTATACCCATACAGGCCAAATAAATTGTTTGTGAACAAACAGAACACTCGAATCAAACACTTACCCAATCACGATTACATGCCACCGTTAAGAAATAGGGAAATACCAGTATTATCATGTGACATGCTCCTTTCCGACAGCCCACGCGCTTTTATGAATATTTAATTGTAACTTGCTAGCAGTAGGAATATAGCGTTAACAGTTCTGATAAACACGTTCAAGTTGCTCCACATGGGTTCACTGACCAACGCTCTTAACATGAAAAAAATATACTATACAGCCAAGCACAAAGATCAGTTAATTCTCTAATGTATTATATGCCATGTAGTAAAATATAGATCAATTTCAAATCTTCAAAATTACATCTCATATTTTACATAGCTCTCCTACGCAAGTTAATATTTTATTTCTCAAGAAATAAGAATTTGCTTCATATGCTATCTCTATAGAATTAAAATAAGCGGATAAACAATCTCGCATGCCGTCGAATACGCGATTATATATGAGCCGCAGGTATACATCATCGCCGACAGGCAAAAAATCGACTTCGGGTTCTTGGCTCTGTAATATACGTGTCAATATCTGCCACCCTGGTAGGGTTAAACATAATTTCACTTCGATCGGATGCTCCTCGATTAGGTGCAATTCATGCTCGTACACGATAAGAATTACTTTTGACGTGACTTGAAAGAACGCGAGCTCTTTGCCCAACGATACCATAATGAAGAATGACAAAAATTACTAGCCCGACACAAATTTATATAGATCGATTCTGGCTAATTTCATTGTAAAATACGCATACCCTGGGAAAATCATTTAACAAGGCCATTATGTTTTTTACACGTTCCCCGAGTGTATAAATTAATAGCCTGGACTCATAACAGGATAAAAAAAATAAAATTAGTGCATGGCTAGACTAGAATTTCAAGTCCTAATAATTATCAGAACCATCCATAGGGCTGTAAGAGAGCCAAACCCGATTGTATGGGTTATTCACAGAATACCCGGCCGGCTTCTCTCAAGCGGCATTCATTATTGCGCATTCATCATGCATTTCTGTGTATTCGTGTATTTACAGATTACCCGGCTGGTACTTTTCAAGCCGACCTCACTGCAAAAATACTCGAAGAGTACAGGCGGACGCAACTCTGTGTTGACCTCAATATTCAAGCGGAATGTGCTTTTCTCACCGTCAACGAAGACACTGTTTTCTTCATTTTTTCTACAGTTATCATGAACGAAACGAACTGGAATTTTGAGGAGACGCGTATCGAGTACTCAGTGATAGACTTTCTCTTTTTTTAATCCAGAAAATATCAACAGTAGACGAGCATACGTTTGAAAATTTGCTCTGCGAGGAAGTGCTGATAGAGAGAACAACAACCACACCCAGCGTACAGTACAACGACCCGGCAGGAGGAAAGCGGAAATACCATCCTTTCCCCTAGAAGATCTACCCATCCTGCCTGACCAAAGATGATGACACTCCACTCATTATATTTGAGCAACCTCCCCCCACCATCTCGGCTGCCCGGTTCGTAGACGGACATGCCATTGACACCGACATCCATGATGAAGATGGGATAAGTCCGTACCGGTATTTCCCGGTGAGCTAGTATGTTAGCGGCTGCACAACAGGGAAGTAGGCTTACGCCCATCGTGAATAAAAACACGTTAAAATAACAAATGCTCTTTTCAGAGCAAACCATTCCTTCCGAGAGAGGTAACTTCTCAATAGCACATGAATTTAACACACAGATGTCCTACATTACTCTTTTTTATTAGCAAACTACATTGAAAAACAATCCCTGGCCTATATGAAAAAGGTTGTTGTCACGACCGATCTCATCACATATCAAACAGAGGATTTTTTTTCTTTTTGCCCCATTAATTAATAAACAGTCTGCGCGATAACGGATTGTTATTTTTTTCAACCGGGGGACATAACCCTGAATAATGGGTAATTTATTTTTTGATAAAATAGCCCGAATGAATAACGGGAATTTTATTTTGAATGAACACGATTTGTTCTAATGTCAATGGTTCTCCTTATTTTGCCAACGAAAGGATTCGGATGGACTCCTCTCACTCATTACCGGACAATTTGTAAATGAGAGCCTACTTCGTAGGAACATAATGTTTTTACCAAATACGAACAATACCAATAAAGCCTGGGAACAAAATACATCAGACAAGCGGATTTCTACGAAAGCCGAGAGGGTTCTTCAGAGTTTTACTTTTTTCCGACTTCTGACTTCCGACTTCAGTGTTAGGATTTTTTTTGCTTTTATAACGCATTACATCTTAAATTATGAAACATGGAATTACAGAATACCATATTATGAAATCTTGTGCTTGAAAAACTGATTGCATGTACTTTTAATAATCAGATAACCATTGAAGTTTATCTGCAGTTATGTTCTGATTATTAAAATGCGATAACTTCTAATGTAAATCGAAATACCTTATGTCACAAGTCAAAGGCGCCTCAATTACATAATATAATAGCACAATTCTATTCAACTGATCATAATTACTTCCGAAATATTATAAATAAATATATAAATATACATTTCTCCTGGTTGATGAGTTCCATGAAAAATTTAAAGGGATTTATCGAATAATAATAGGTAATTTTTAATGCTTGAGCCATGGTCACACAGCTCTATACAGTGGGTCAATCTATCTTGCACTCACGCCGTCCGATTTTACACTCACTCACACTGGCCCCGATTTTGAAACGCACCTGCTACCAACAGGTGTCATTTTTGGCAAAAACCCAAAGACCTCATTTGCATATTTTCAGGGCATAACAGGCCGCCATCTTGAACACGACCACCCCTCACACACAAAAAAACAAGCCGCCATCTTGAACACGACCACCCCTAACACACACACAAACAAGCCACCCTCTTGAAAACGACCCCAAAGACCTCATTTGCATATTTTCAGGGACAACAAGGCCGCCATCTTGAAACCAACCACCCCTAACCTACAAAAAACAGGCCGCCATCTTGAAAACAGTGGGGAAAAACCCAGAGACCTCATTTGCATATTTTCAGGGGGACAACAGGCCGCCATCTTGAAACCGACCACCCCTAACCTACAAAAAACAGGCCGCCATCTTGAAAATATGCAAATGAGGACCGAAACAAGTGCAATGGGCCGCCATCTTGAAACCGACCACCCCTAACCTAGAAAAAACAAGCCGCCATCTTGAATAGTACCAATGCACCCAATGACCTCGGGACAACAGGCCGCCATCTTGAATGCGACCACCCCTAACCTAGAAAAAACAGGCCGCCATCTTGAAAATAGGCAAATGAGGCGCGAAACAAGTGCAAGTGTACTTGACCTACAAAAACAGGCCGCCATCTTGAATCCGACCACCCCTAACCTAGAAAAAACAAGCCGCCATCTTGAAAATATGCAAATGAGGACGAGCGAAACAAGTGCAATTGACCTTGACCTACAAAAAAACAGGCCGCCATCTTGAATCCGACCACCCCTAACCTAGAAAAAACAGGCCGCCATCTTGAAAATATGCAAATGAAGGGTGAAACAAGTGCACGTGTACGCACCTACAAAAACAGGCCGCCATCTTGAATCCGACCACCCCTAACCTAGAAAAAACAGGCCGCCATCTTGAAAATATGCAAATGAAGGGTCAAACAAGTGCAATTGGCCGCCATCTTGAAGCCGACCACCCCTAACCTAGAAAAAACAGGCCGCCATCTTGAAAATATGCAAATGAAGGGTGAAACAAGTGCACGTGGACGCACCTACAAAAACAAGCCGCCATCTTGAAACCGACCACCCCTAACCTAGAAAAAACAGGCCGCCATCTTGAAAATATGCAAATGAAGGGTCAAACAAGTGCAATTGGCCGCCATCTTGAAGCCGACCACCCCTAACCTAGAAAAAAACAAGCCGCCATCTTGAATATACCCAATGCACCCAATGACCTCATTTGCATAAAACTCATTAACATAAACTCACGCATGCGCACACACATAGCCACGCCCACAAAATAATTTCTGCGCATGCGCAGTGAAGCCAATTGGCCCTTCGAGACTCTTTCCCTACTACTGAGCTAGCCATACCTGTGCTAAAAACCATGCAGAACATAAATTTAGTGTGGATAGCCATTGGTAAAAAACATCACAATGGAAATTAAGTTAGTAACGTCTTTTACCAATTTTGACCTTATTTAGCCTCAAAAGTGACCCCGAAATGACCTTTAAAGTCCAAAATACGGGTGGTATCCCATCCCACCTTGAACCCTAGCACACAAAGAACTAATTTAGCATGGGTATCCATTTGTAACAAACAATGCCATCAAAAGTCACATTTCGTGTCTTTGGCCGGCCTACAAGTGGCTCACAGTGAAAATATAGGAGAAAACATAGGAGGAAATTTGCCAAAATATAGGAGAAATATAGGACTTTTCCTAATAAAATATAGGAAAATATAGGAAATAAGGAAGTGTAAGACAGGTCACTACTACATTGTATGTTCCAAATTTGGTAGTTTTTTTGATGTTTAGTAAATTATTTCCACTGAATGCGTTCATAGTTGTGGTGGTTGAGGAGACCCGTTCTGCTGCTTGGTTCAAGAATTTTTTTTTTAAATGTTTTTAAAAATTTCTGAAATGTATTTTCTGAAATATAGGAGATTTTGAGTAAAGTATAGAAAAATATAGGAATGACTCAAAAGTATAGGAAAATATAGGCGGCACTTGAAGGCCTGAAAACAGGCCTATAACACACCACTACACGTCCTGGCACTCTATTTGTAATTTTTATGTGGGAATATGGTCAGTTAAGCCAGGGACACACTAGGCGATTTTTTATCGCTGGCCGATCTCTACGCCACCGATAAAAATCCGGCCGAAATTGATCGCCAATATTCAGCATGTTGAATATGGCCGATTGGTCGGGCGTACGTGTTCGCTACCAAAGTTCGGCGTCGCACAATCAGACACACTACACGATTCCGCAAGCGAAAATGGATCGGGCGTACAAAATCGCCTAGTGTGTCCCCGGCTTAAGGAGTGCCGGTTTGATCGGGCCCCCCTTAAATCAAAAGCGGGGGACCCCGGGTCCCGGGTAAATGTTGAACATAGTTCAAAACATGAATTGTCTTCAAAATGTACTTGTCGCTGAATTCCTGAATGGATTCTGGATCCTGTACTGACACAGATTTATCATCAAATACTTTTCTCAACTGTGCCCTTGGCCGATTTGTTCATAAACATGATAAAACTTGTGGTGATTATTACAGTATAATGTGAGCTAAAGGAACATTCAAGTATGTATGATTTATATAATAGTCTAAACCACAATTAATAGTTTAAACAATTGTTTTTCACACTTGAATGCACAGTGGACATACATGTACACATACACCTGGGTGTGTGTCACACAGACTTAACTTTAGTTGATGTAATTGTTGATGTCACACAAGTAAACATTTGACTGCATGTACACTCACAGTCTCCATCCTCACCCGTTATCTACTATAGTTTATTAGCATGACACCATGGTTAAAGCACTGAGCTTAAGCTTACCAGTCCTGATGGGCAAGTTGTGTAATAACAGATGGCCGCTTGATGGATATAAAGAACAGCCAAATTGATAAATAGAGCTGCCCAGATGATTATTGAAGTTCATAGCTGAATCAGGGTTTTAATTCTTAATTGGGATTATTTAGACATATTACAGAAAATGTTTACTTTGCAAAATACTGAATGTAGAAATTTTGATCTCCCCTAAAAACCAAATTCGAAAATTTTGGTCCCCCCTCAAGCTCATTGGAAATTTTTTTAGTCTCCCCCTTGATCCCCCGGCTCACCCCCCCCCCCCCTGGTAAAAAATGAACCGTCCCTAGGCTCATACTGGCTATATGGGGGGAGGGGTGGTCAAATTTTTTTGTGGGCTTTACTATGGGTTATGGGGTCTCGTTTTCCTCGTCTCGCCGAGAAAAACACAATGGGAGGGGTCCCAGAGGTCTGTATATAGGCCCATAGGCTGGCTATGGGGGGTATAGGTCCAACCTGGGAAATTCACACACGTTCATTGTGATATGGGTTGTTTGGATTTGTTTTTCTCGTCTCGTCATGTAGAACACGATGTGAAGGGTCCCCGGGCGCAACGGTGAAATTTTTGGAAAAGTACCATAGAACTTTTTTTAGAACTTTTATTGACACATCAACGCAGTCAGCAGACTATAGTAATATAGTCATACAAATAAGAACAAGTTGCCAAACATGACAGATGAATACAAGCAGAATAAAAGCAATACTCACATGACGCAAAGCTGACATAATTCAATATAACCTTAGGCCCTATCAATCTAACACATGTATATATATTATTAGCTTGACATGATCCCGATATTTCACACTGCATGAATGAATTTATTGATCTCGCAACTTTTCGCAAGCAAGCAAGAATTTGGCAGTTTTAATAAGCGTATCTGTGCAGCGGTTTCCCAGAATAAATTTAAGCTTCGCTGTATTACTTAGAGAATGGAAGTTGGTACCCAGATTAGAAATTGATTCGAAAAAGTTTTTTCTCAGAGTAATATATTTAGCGCAGGTCAGAATAAATGATATTCACTCTCAATGACATTACTTGGACACTTACAAAGTCGGTCACTTCTATTTAACTGTTGGTATATCGACCACGTTCAATTTCCAACCTGTGTGCACTTACTCTGTATTTGCAAATAACACTTCTATATTGTCTATTAGCTAAGACGTCGGGATAAATTGGTCTACAAAACACGCTAGACATTGAAGATAAGACAGTAAGCTTGTCAGATGACTGAATATATGAAATACTTTCCTGCATTTCAATGTCCTTAAGACGCTGCATAATGCAACCAACTTCGACGTTCGTTGTAAGAAATTGCTCATTGAACACATATTTGAATCCACAGGTATTGAGGAGATTAGAGATACACTTAGTCCAGGAACTACAATCGAATGTGTCAAGGTACACGTCAGACACCAGAGAGCCCGGACTTTCCAGTATGTGCGCCCAGAACCGCACCATGCGTTTCAAAATATCAAATTTAAGAGGAAGTCCGCCAAGTTCGGATCTACATGCTGTGTTCGTACTTTTGGAATGTACTCCAAGCAATTCTTTGATGAATTTTAGATGTACATGCTCGAAGCCATCTGAATCCCTAAAAGTTTCTTTGGCACCCCAAACTTCACTGCCATATAAAAGTATTGGTTTTATTAATGTGTCGAACAACTTTTCGGATAGTTTACAACCTGTATTGTTGTCTAATAATTGCTTCATTTTGAAGTATGCTTTCAACCCTTTGTTACGTAGATTCTCTATAGCCAGTGAAAAATTACCATTGTTTTTAAGAATTATGCCTAAATAGGCATATTGCTTGACAATCGCCAGGGAATTGTCATGTATTTGGAATGAAATATTACGCGGCAGCTTGTTGGCGTTGAAAAGCATGACCTGCGATTTATTGATATTAACTCTCAGTCGCCATTTATTGCAATATCTCTCAAGAATATCTAGTTTACTTTGCAAACCTGCAGCAGTGGAGGAGAGTATGACAATGTGGTCAGCATAACAAAGAATATTAACAGTGGATTTGCCGACGCATACTTCACCGCACTGATCATTTTGTATTTCACTAATAAGGTCGTTAATAAAGATATTAAAAAGTAGGGGACTGAGTACATCTCCCTGTTTAACACCCACAATGGATGGAAAGAAGGGAGAAAGACCCTGTGGGAATTTCATTGCAGAATATGTGTCGGAGTACATGCTTTTGAGAACTGCATATAGTTTGCCACTAATATCCAAATGCAAAAGTTTGTATAGAACACCCTCTCTCTATACCGAGTCAAAAGCTTTATGTAGATCGATAAAAGAGCCGAATAATTTCCGCTTATGTTGTTTTTCATGATCTATAATATTACGAAGTGTGAGAATATGGTCCATTGTACGGCTATTATCGGTAAATTCAATTTGATTTTTGTGAATAACATCATGCTCAGTACAGAATACATTTAACCTACTCAAGATAATTTTGTTATACTGGCTATATGGGGATACAGGTTCAACCTGGGAAATTCACATACGTTCATTGTGATATGGGTTGTTTGGATTTGTTTTTCACGTCTCGTCATTTAGAACACGATGGGAAGGGTCTAGGTGAGCCCCTAATGATCCTATGGTGTCGTATGAGGTCTTATTTTGAAGCTCTCGTGGAGGAGCATCCGACTGGACTAATGGTTCGTCCGTTTTCAATATTCTGCGCATGCGCAGTCTGACCGTAGTATAGAAAGCAGGCATTTGGGGAGGGTGTGTGGGAGTGTGTTTGGGGTAGAGATGGACCGCTATGGGTCCGAATGGGTCGTAGAAGGTGTCAAAATGAAGCTTGTGTGGGGTAGAGTCAGAAGGTGTTTTTAAATGCAAGTCGCGTCAATCTGCGCATGCGCAGTTGGTTGTAGTAAGTGAATTGGCCATTTTGGGGCAGTGCAGGAAGGTTTTTGGTGTTGAGATGGACCATCCTTGGTCCGAATGCGTCGTGCGGGGTGTCATCTTGTAGCTCTCGGGGTGTACATCTCCATTTTAGGGATGTTCGCTTCATCTGTGACGTCATTGGTGACGTCATCAGTACGAGTAGTAGCGAAAGTGGGCATTTTAGGGAAGTGAGGGAAGGTATTTTGGGTAGAGAGGGACCATCTTTGGTCCGAATATGTCTAGGGAAGTGTCATGTTGTAGTTCTCGAGGTGTACATCCCGATTTGAGGTATGTTCGCGTCATCTGTGACGTCATCAGTAGGAGTAGTAGCGAAAGTGGACATTTTGGGGCAGTGAAGGAAGGTATTTTGGGTAGAGAGGGACCATCTTTGGTCCGAATGTGTCTAGGGAAGTGTCATGTTGTAGTTCTCGGGGTGTATATCCCGATTTGAGGGCTGCCCACAGCATCTGTGACGTCATTGGTGACGTCATCAGTACGAGTAGTAGCGAAAGTTGGCATTTTGGGGCAGTGAAAGAAGGTATTTGGTGTAGAGATGGACCATCCTTGGTCCGAATGCGTCGTGGGAGGTGTCATCTTGTAGCAACGCCCGCCAACACCAAGCTCAATGCCTCAACGCCCTGGTGAAATAGCTCAGAAGCTCTGATTTTCTAGATATTCCATGGAATTGTCACTAATTCTTTGAAATGCAGTGACGTCCGTCGTTACGCCTTAACAGACCGGAGAGAGAGCAACAACAACAACAAGGATGAGACATGAGAGCAACAACAACAAGAAGTTTTTTCATATAGTTTATTCTCTCCAATGTTACATCATACTCACGCTGGGGGAGCCGCGTTGGGTATGTTTACAATTCAAGAAGACTCTTGTCCAATCAGAGGCCACCATTTGCATCTGTCATATTCGTTCCTGTCCGTTAGATGTATTCTTGTCCAATCAGAAGTATCCATTTCAGAAAGTTCCATCTTCGGCCATGTTCGCTCTGAACCGTTTGTTCTAATCATCGTCGGGTAGGCCAGGATACCGTTGAGGCAACATATCCTCAGATAGTTGTTTGCGCATTCTGAGTATTTATCAGTGCATGGATGAATACATTCACCCGATGGGAAGATTCCGTAATTTGGTCACGAAGAACGTAACATTGGTCACCCTCTCTATACGACCCATTGCAAGTTGGGAAGCAGCTGTTCATAGGCCCATCCCAAGACATCCAATTGTTCCACTTGGTCCAGCATCATCTCTAGCGACGCCCGGTTAAGGATGGTAAACGGTTGGTCAAATACCCGGATGTTACTGCTCGGGTAAAAGTATCGGACTTGATCTGTCTCCTTATGCTGCAGCACATAACCAAACGCCAGATTTAATTTGAAGGACGTAGCTTGGTCATTGAAGATGGCTCCCACGTAGTTGCGTAGATGGGTGAGGCCGGTCAGTCGGAAATTGTAGATATCTTGAATAGGGCGATGACGGTGGAAACAGTGCCGTATCATGGGCCAATGGCGCCGATAGACGTCACTCACTGGATGGGCGTCCTGTAAGAGATCGCTGGGAACATAAACCGCATCTTCCAGAAAATGTTCGTTGTTGTCAGGCGTCTGACTGGGAACAGTAATGCTAGGGACCGGCTGGATATCTAGGCTCTTCTGAACTGTAGGTATAAGCGGGCTCTCCGTGTTCGCATCACCAGTGACATTCGTCTCCCCGGGCTCATCTTCACTAGGGCTGACCCTCATGGGTGCCTCTCTAGTGGGAAGTTGTCGCTCATACCGTGGTGGCGGACCATGAATCAAACGCTCATGCCGTTTTAACTGACTGGATCGTTTGAAGAGTTGACCACATTCTTCGCATGGACGCTTGGGTGGCCCATGAATTGAACGTTCATGGCGCTGTAAATGATCTGGGCGCTGAAACGACAGTGTACATATCGTACAGCTATACCGGGCGGTTCCATCGTGCTTGGTAGCCTCATGGCGGCGCAGGTCGTGCCGACGAGTGAATGATTTCGAGCACGTAGTACAAGTGAACATCTTGGTGGTTGACAGAATGTCTGATGAAACGGCCAGGCCGTTTCCCTTTTATAGCAAGCTAGCTGTTGATCTATTTTTAGCACACTCAGTTCAACTACCCCAAGTCGAGGACCGAGATGTACTGATGTACGACTGAGCCGCATTGCGCGCGCGCGCGCGTGTGTGTGTGTGTGTGTATGTGTGGGCAGTGGGTTTTGCATACGGGACCTTGTCAACATCCGGGTTTCCCAGTGAGTTCTTCCATCCGGGTACTGTGGTTTTACATCCGGGTCTTCATCTTACATCCGGGTTTTTCCATGTTTACTGTCACGTGACCGGAACCGGAAGTTGTCACTAGACAGGTGGGACTCACTTGCGTCTGTGTGTATGTGTGTGTGTGTGCGTATGAGTGTACGCGTGTGTGTGTGTTTGTGCGTGTGCGTGCATGTGCGTGTATGCGTGTGCGTGTGTGTATGCATGTGTGTGTGTGTATACCTCTGTGTGTAGGCGTGTGTGTGTGTCGCCGTGTGTCATAATACAGACAGATGAGAGGAAGAAAGATCTACACGTTCACAAGTGTTCCCATAGTCCGGAAGTAACCTTTGACCCCTGCGCTTCTCGAAAGTGACGTCATCGTAGGCAGGCGCCCAAACACATACCTGGTACACCCGTACCTGTTGACCTCAATAATTTGCATATGACCTCTGTGAGGTCACTTCCGCTTCCGTTCAGGTGACCGGAACTCACCTTTGACCCCTGCGCGCGCTGACAAAACAATACCGGATAAAAATTGCGCGCACAGGGGCCAAAGGACAGTTCCGGTCACGTGAACGGAAGCGGAAGTGACCTCACAGAGGTCATATGCAAATTATTGAGGTCAACAGGTACGGGTGCACCAGGTATGTGTTTGTGATCCTGCGTACGATGACGTCACTTCCGATCAGCGCAGGGGTCAAAGGTTACTCCCGGACTATAGGAACACTTGTGAAAATGTAGATCTTTCTTCCTCTCATCTGTCTGTATTATGGCACACGGCGACACACACACACGCCTACACACAGAGGTATACAAACACACACATGCATACACACACACACACACACACACACACACGCATAAACACATGCATACACCCACACTTCCATACACACACACGCATACACAGACGCATATACACACGCACGCATACACACGCGCACACACACGCACACGCATATAAAGGCACACACACACACACACAGACGCATACACACATGCATACACACACAATATGACTATTCACATGCAGGACATGAGAGCTTCTGGACATGGACCTGATAGAAGTCCGGAATGGTGGAACATTCGTAAACATCCGGGCACTTTTACATCCGGGGACTTTTACATCCAGGTTCTTGTACATCAGGGCTCTTGTCGCTGACGTCCACGCCTACATCCGGGTACTTCTATGTTGGTTGCCCACTTTCGCTACTACTCGTACTGATGACGTCACCAATGACGTCACAGATGACGCGAACATCCCTCAAATGGGGATGTACACCATGAAAGCTACAAGATGACACCTCCCACGACACAATCGGACCAAGGATGGTCCCTCTCTACCCCAAATACCTTCATGCACTTTCCTAAAATGCCCACTTTCGCTTCTACTCGTACTGATGACGTCACCGATGACGTCACAGATGACGGGAACATCCCTCAAATGGGGCTGTACACCCCGAGAGCTACAAGATAACACCTCCCACGACACAATCGGACCAAGGATGGTCCCTCTCTACCCCAAACACACCTCCACGCACCCCCAAAATGGTCACTTTACTTACTACACCCAACTGCACATGCGCAGGTTGACGCGACTTGCACTAAAAAACAAGCCAGTCTGACTCTACCCCACACAAGCTTCACTTTGACACCTCCTACGATCCATTGGACCCACAGTGGTCCATCTCTACCCCAAACACTCACCCCCATACCCCTCAACATGCCAGCTTTCTATACTACGGCCAGACTGCGCATGCGCAGAATATTGCAAACGGACGAACCATTAGTCCAGTCGGATGCTCCTCTACGAGAGCTTCAAAATAAGACCTCATACGATACCATAGGATCATTAGGGGCTCACCTAGACCCCAAAACGTTCACCCAGTATGGACCTTTACACCCGTAGCCAGTATGGGGCTATATGGATCTACCCAGGCCTCGGTGAACTTTTTCCAAAAATTTCCCCGTTTCGCTCCGGGACCCTTCCCATCGTGTTCTAAATGACGAGACGTGAAAAACAAAACCAAACAACCCATATCACAATGAACTTGTATGAATTTCCCAGGAGGGACCTATCCCTCCCATAGCCAGCCTATGGAACTATATACAGACCTCGGTGAACTTTTTCCAAAAATTTCACCGTTTCGCTCCGGGACCCTTCCCATCGTGTTCTAAATGACGAGACGAGAAAAACAAGACCCCACAACCCATATCACAATGAACGTGTGTGAATTTCCCAGGATGGATCTATCCCTCCCATAGCCACCTATGGGACTATATACAGACCTCGGTGAACTTTTTCCAAAAAATTCACCGTTTCGCTCCGGGACCCTTCTCATCGTGTTCTAAATGACGAGACGAGAAAAACAAGACCCCACAACCCATATCACAATGAACGTGTGTGAATTTCCCAGGTTAAACCTATACCGCCATATCCAGTATGGAGCTATATGGGCTATATGGCACTTTTCCAAAAATTTCACCATTTCGCTCTGGGACGCTTCCCATCGTGTTCTAAATGACGAGACGTGAAAAACAAGACCCCACAACCCATATCACAATGAACGTGTGTGAATTTCCCAGGATGGATCTATCCCTCCCATAGCCACCTATGGGACTATATACAGACCTCGGTGAACTTTTTCCAAAAAAATCACCGTTTCGCTCCGGGACCCTTCCCATCGTGTTCTAAATGACGAGACGAGAAAAACAAGACCCCACAACCCATATCACAATGAACGTGTGTGAATTTCCCAGGTTGGACCTATACCCCATAGCCAGTATGGCGCTATATGGGCTATATGGTACTTTTCCAAAAAATTCACCGTTTCGCTCCGGGACCCTTCCCATCGTGTTCTAAATGACGAGACGTGAAAAACAAGACCAAACAACCCACATGACAATGAACGTGTGTGAATTTTCCAGGTTGGACCAATACTCCCCATAGCCAGCCTATAGGCCTATATACAGACCTCGCTGACTTTTTCGAAAAATTTCACCGCTTCGCTCCGGGACCCCTCCCATCGTGTTTTTCTTGGCGAGACGAGAACAGCGAGACCCCACAACCCATAGTAAAGCCCACGAAAAGAAAAATGACTCTCCCCATACCCCATGCAGGCATTTTCCCTTATATTGTATAATACAGACCCCTATTGTAGGGGTAAAGTCCGAGTTCCGCTTTTTATATTTTCGGAAAAAATCCTAATTCTACATGCATCCACCATATTGACTTGATAGGCAGGCCCCGATAAGCCCGGGGACCGATATTAACCCTTTTGGCTAGAGTTGATAGGGGTTTTCCCCTATTTTAAGGGTACAGTTCGTGTTCCGCTTTTTATATTTTCGGAAAAAAATCATAATTTTACATGCTCCCACCCCATTAACTTGATAGGCAGGTCCCGATAAGCCCGGGGACCGATATTAGCTCTTTTGGCTAGAGTTGATAGGGGTTTTCCCCTATATTAGTGGTAAATTCCATGTTCCGCTTTTTATATTTTCGAGGGAAAATCCTAATTTTAGATGCACCCACCCCATTGACTTGATAGGCAGGCCCCGATAAGCCCGGGAACCGATATTAGCCCTTTTGGCTAGAGTTGATAGGAGTTTTCCCCTATTTTAGGGGTAAAGTCCGTGTTCCGCTTTTTATATTTTGGGAAAAATCCTAATTTTACATGCACCCACCCCATTGACTTGATAGGCAGGCCCCGATAAGCCCGGGGACCGATATTAGACCTTTTGGCTAGGGTTGATAGGGGTTTTCCTCTATTTTAGGGGTAAAGTCCGTGTTCCGCTTTTTATAGTTTCGGGAAAAAAATCCTAATTTTACATGCACCCACCCCATTGACTTGATAGGCAGGCCCCGATAAGCCCGGAGACCGATATTAGCCCTTTTGGCTAGAGTTGATAGGGGTAAAGTCCGTATTCCGCTTTTTATATTTTCGGAAAAAAATCCTAATTTTACATGCACCCACCCCATTGACTTGATAGGCAGGTCCCAATAAGCCCGGGGACCGATATTAGCCCTTTTGGCTAGAGTTGATAGGGGTTTTCCTCTATTTTAGGGGTAAAGTCCATGTTCCGCTGTTTATATTTTCGGGAACAAATCCTAATTTTACATGCACCCACACCCATGACTGGATGCCCCTTCACGAATGCTTCACTTTGATACCTCACTCGACCCAATCGGACCATGCAACGTATTTGAATCATACAATGTCGCCCCCCCCTCAAGACCCTCATACATACCCGAAAAGACACGGACGTCACCGAAAAGACACGGATGTCACCGAAAAGACATGGACGTCACCGACTTGAGCTGGTGGCGCCCCCTGGCGGATGCAAGAGTTACCTCCCCCGACAAAATGTTACTTTAGCCGTCCTTTCTACGAACGACACACTAGCCCAGGCGGATGCTCCCTCACGACTGCTTCACATTGATACCTCATACGACTCCATCAGCTCACTAGTGGCCCACCTAGACTCTAAAACGTCTATTTCCACATCCTTTCCCCACAATTCCCTGTCTGCGCATGCGCAGAATATTGACAACGGCCGGGACACTAGTCCAATCGGATGCCCCCTCACATATGCTTCACATTGATAGCTCATACGACTCCATCGGCTCATTAGTGGCTCACCTACATCCCAAAACGTCTATTTCCATACCCTTTGTCTATTGCGCATGCGCAGAATGACGATATTCCAACCACACACCCAGCCCATCGGATGCCCCCCCCACATATGCTTCACATTGATACCTCATTCGACCCAATCGGTCCGCTAGCGGTCCCTACAGGTTGCCGAACATTCTCACGAAAACCCACGGTTTTGGGACTACTTTCGGTCCGCGGAGGCAGACCGCATCACCGCGAAGGGATACATGCCCCCAAGGTCACGCCCCATTCACCCAGACCGGAAGTGACGTCATACCTGCGCACAACACTCCTGCGCACACCGCCCCAAACCGCCACATTTTTGTTCTCGCGCATGGGCAGTGGGGTGAATAAGGTTCGAAATGCTTAGAACCTACTACTGGCCCTGTTGACTTAGTGACAGACTTACAAGCTGTAGCAGTTCGCGTTACTTTGAATTATATTTTCACATTATGCACTGTGTACATATCTTCTTCTGGTGGTCTCTGTCTTGGTGAACTTCAGAATCTGCATGATCAGCTCTCCAAACCAATTTAATTGATATGTGATTTTAATGGTCGTAGTATCCTTTGGGATGATAAAAAGAACGGCCCAAGTCAACCTTGCCGCCCTAAACAAAGATCCGGTAATGTTATGGTAGTAGGAATATCATGATACCAGCTTCTTCACATATTTGCATCACAAAAGGTTGTGACGTATTTTGATAATAGGACAACTGTTGACTGTCACTCTTGAGATAGGGTAGACGGGTACCCAAGTGCCAGTACTTCAATTGTTGAGCGTGTGACCATATATATTGATGTTGAGTACTGTTATTGTCGTAATATTTGTGGCACATGGATGGGTATCAATGAATGTACCGTGAGCGTGAGGGGTGTACTATTCGTCGTCATATCTGCGGCATCTCGGCATATCTCCAAAACACTAGCATGAATTAGGTTCCATAACCTGCTTACTTCGTCTTCCACCGTGATGTTTTCATTTTGCTGTAAAGCAGTCTCAAAATAATATTTGTAAATATTCGTGTTGACGTCAGGTGGATGGCGGGAATCACGTGATATTGAAAATATGGGGAGGGACGAATGGCCTTGGAAAATAAGAGAGATCGTAAATAAAGATGTGCATATGATGTGACCAATACCGACCCCGTCGACGGCACCATCTGCAGTGTCGTCAAGTCGGCGTGTTGGCAAAATTTGGGACAAAAATGAATAAGGGAGGTAAGCTGGTATCGAAGTCTTGCAAACAAGGGGAGGTAGACAGAGTATACCATTTCGTTTTCACTTGGTGTTTATTTGTAAATAAGGATGTATATGTGATGTGCCTGATAGCGATCCGGTCGTCGTGTAGATTGTCGGCAAGTCGGCTTGTTGGCAGAATTTGAAGAAATATGAATAAGGGCTGTAAGCTGTGGTTATTCTAAACTGAGTTACTGCCCCTGTTATCGAAGTATAGGGTCCAGACCACTATTAAAATTTACATTGGCGGCAATATTAAAAGCTGCTAACGTAACTGCATCTCCCCGATTGATTAATTAAGTCTAGACTCCCATATTTCGGCAAGAAGTACCTTTATTCAAGTGCTACAACCGGACAGGCTTCTTGACGGGGGTCGCCCATCGAAATTTTGAGTTATGCGCGCTCGTACAAATTACGTCACAATTTTGGCTTTTCTCTCTGCTTTCAGAAAGCGGTGCACAGGCACCCAAATAGTCCCTCTTAGCAACTCCTTATTAGGCCTTGAGTTAAAATCAAACTCACAGCGGAACCAAACACATATCATACTCCAATCACCCACCACTGGCCTTCAATTATTCCTCGCAACAGAGACTGGAAAAAATATTGAAAACAACTCACTT
>JAVTVY010055198.1:0-31279 GCA_036873755.1 Hanleya hanleyi
AAGGCGTCTCATTAAAGAGAATATTACTATCTCGAACAAATCAGTATACGGCAGAGAATACTATTAGTTATTTTGAATGAAAAATTTCATTCAGGGGATTAATCCACAGTGACATAAAATAGTAATATGTAGATGAAAGGAAATAACTGAGTGGTCAAGTTATGAGAGAAAAACAATAAAATATTCTACTTACAACAAGAGCCGTGAACTCACATATCCCACAATCCGATTTGCTTAGAATTCAAATGAGAAAGCAACAATACAATGATAGTACCTACTTGCCATCAAATAAATTCATTTCTTGAAAAATTGCTCAGTGTGGAAATAAAAATGTGAAAAGCATGATTTACATGCGAGTAAACCACCATGTCCACCATTTTGGATTCAGGCATGATTCTTTATGAGTATCATGAAATAGACACAAAATAACTCCATGCGATTAACTTTACTGAAATATAAACGTTGGTTCCCTATGTTGAACACAACAGTTCCCTATGTTGAACACAACAGTTCACATATTTGATGAAGGAACGCTCTCCCACAGGTATAGACTGGTACATTTTAAACGAATGGCTTCAATATTGCCAGGATAGGTAAATTTAATAGAAACTGTTACCTTTGATCTCGTCGCATCAAATTCAATAGTCCTTGAGCTATTACCCAATTATATCTTCATTTAAAATGAGAGAGAGATTCTAGATCCTCCGACCGGGCTCCGGCGGGGGATAATAATCATGACATCTACACAGCTCCATTACGGAGACTGCATTCATATCTACACAGCTCCATTACGGAGACTGCAAACATTCATATCTACACAGCTCCATTACGGAGACTGCAAACATTCATATCTACACAGCTCCATTACGGAGACTGCAAACATTCATATCTACACAGCTCCATTACGGAGACTGCAAACATTCATATCTACACAGCTCCATAAAAGTCACAAGAAGGTGCTGGCTTCTATTTAGACTGGTGCATTGTAGAAGTTATTATGTGCCCTCTATTGGTCACGGGATGTAAACAAAAGCACGTGTATACACGACGGGGCCATCTAAGATTAACAGAGAAGCAACTGACACACAACTTGTCAGTTACATGCAATATCGTCTTGTTTCACAAACAGTTAATGCTGTGCAAGTGGTGCACGCTTTCTAGTGCGTTGATAAAACTGCATGTAACAAAACGCAACATTAAATTTGGGACAATGGATAACAATGGATACAATGGATTCGCATTCTCCTTCTCCCAATGTCAGCGTTTGTAACCTCATAATTTTTCGGAGCAACACCATCTGACTATAATGGGTCAAAAGACGCGGTGCGCATGCGCATTTAGTCTTAGAGAGATAGAGAATTCATCCAGTATATTTTACAGAAGAATGAATAAATTAGATCAACGATTTCGCAAGAGTTCAGCGTCGTCTTTAGCTGTGACATCTAAGCCGACTCCGCTCCACTTAGAAACGGACAAAGCTGATTGACCCAAAGCCATGCGTCCAACAGCTGCACCACACGGGTTTAAGCATGGTTTGAGATATCTGAGCATATCAGGGCATGTGGTGATATGAGGCTTATTTATGCGATAGAGGGTGAGTGTCAGTACACCGAGGGTGAGGTCACATCCCTTGGGCTAATGAGTGCGTTCTAAACGTGTGCAATGACATAAGCGTTTAAATTTATGGGATTATGGGTGGTGGGACGACGCTTGTCTAGTATATAGAGGATGGGCTCCGTACCTGGATGGTGGGGATCTGTTATACCGGTACCCAATATTATATTGTCCGATATGCATTTAATAAGTTGGAACTTAAACAGTTTTGAATTCAATCAACTTGAAAATTATAATATAATTCAGAATGTCAGAAACAATAGCATCACAGGATTGCATGTTGATATTCTATGAAATTCCAGTATAGGGAAGACCAAAGCTTATAAGAGGACCAATCCAAACTCGACGTCAGAATCCTAGGTTGTTCAGTTCTTCCTCTCAGTTCTGAGATTGATTAGTCGCACCGTCTAATCCCCACCATTTAGTTTTGTCTTACATATTGTATTCTGTTGTTCAATTGTAGATGTCTGCCGTTCGGTACTGAGATTGATTACTCGTCCCATCTAATCTCCACCATTCATCAATCCTGTCTCATATACTATAGTGCGCTGTTCAGTTGTAGTTGTCTCCTGTTCGGTGCTGAAATTTATCACCCTTACTGTCTATATTCTCATCACTCCTAAGTCGTGTCTCAAACGTACTTATTGGGTTGTTTAGTTGTAGATGTCTGCCGTTCGGTACTGAGATTGATTATTCGTCCCGTCTAATCTCCACCATTCATCAATCCTGTCTCATATACTATACTGTGCTGTTCAGTTGTAGATGTCTCCCGTTCGGTACTGAGATTTATCACTCGCCCTGTCTGTATCTTCATCACGCCTAAGTCGTGTCTCAAACGTACTTATTGGGTTGTTTAGTTGTATATGTTTGCCGTTCGGTACCGGGATTGATTCTTCGCCCGGTCTAATCCCCACCATTCTTCAGTCCGGCTCATATACTATACTGTGTTGTTTCATTTGTAGATGTGCTCCGTTCCATACTGAAATTGACCACTCGCCTGGTCAGATCCCACCATTCTTCAGTCCTGTCTCACACGCTATATTGTGTTGTTTCAATTGTAGATATACTCCGTTCCGTACTGAAATTGGTTACTCACCTGGTCAGATCCAACCATTCTTCAGTCCGGTCTCATATACTATACTGTGTTGCTTCGTTTGTAGATGTGCTCCGTTCCATACTGAAATTGACCACTCACCTGGTCAGATCCCACCATTCTTCAGTCCTGTCTCACATGCTATATTGTGTTGTTTCAATTGTAGATGTACCCCGTTCCGTACTGAGATTGATCACTCGTCCCGTCTATGACTTCGCCACAATAGCAATCAGCATCAAACTGTTCACACTTGCAGGATTTCTTGCTTTCGCGCCCAAATTTCTACAATTACACTATGGAGCATCCATTTCCAAGGCTAATGCTATCCAGGGTAAGGAAGTAACACGTTTTACTGTACATGTAGAAAGCACAGTTCTATATTATATGAGTAGAGCACTTGCATGTATATGCGCTTATGAAGCAGTTACCTGGTAAATTGTGTCTTTTTTAAAAACTGTCCGAATTACATCACAAAATAGAGCATACACCCCAAACTAAGATAGTAATTAAGCGAAACATTGATATCTGCCATCTGCCACAACGGAAAAATTTATGTGCATTACTAGCTATTACTGAGAATGAAGTAGGACTGACAAAACGATTGGCCTGTCAGATACAACGGTGGTGGGGCTGGAAATTGCTCGTTGATATTCCAAAAATTTCATCTGTATTCACTTCTAACAAAGGGAAGCATTTTTAGATGCCTTTCAGATGAACCTGCAAAAATATTTCCCATCCCCAACCCAACTCCTGAAAATAGGGCTGAAAATGCCCATTAAATTATAAAAAACACTTGATGGTGACGCCTCATTTTATTCCATATTTCAAAAAGGTGTAAAATATCTGCTGTATATGGTAAATTGAACACATTTGGCTGTGGGAAATTAGCCTCAAGGTGCCTTACACACGAAGACAGGTCCGTTTCCCTATTAATTCAGGAATACAGTTATCAGTAGTATATAAAGCGTAACTTCCTTAGTATTGAGGGCGAGGGTGACAGCGTCATGTGGATCACGTGAAGCTGACATCCTTTCGTGTCAAAGGACAAATGTCAGAGGTCACCTCCAGGCCAAAGGTTACTTTCGAGTCAAAGTTCAAATAGCAAAGGTCACTTCCGGTCACAAGACGGCTCACCAGGAGTTATCACGGAAAAGTGTTTCCGGATTTTTTTTATTTCGGAGAAAACATGCACCCACCCATGACGTGATCGGCCTTAAGGAGCGCTTCACTATGACACCATAGACGACTCAGTCCGACCAATAGTGGTCCACCTCAACCCCAAAACGTCCCTTCCAATGCCCTTTTCCCACCATTCTCCGTCTGCCCTTGCGCGCCATACCTTATTTCCACTCCATGCCCGTCCAGTAGGATGACCCCCCACGAGTGCTTTAAACTGATACCTCACGCGACCCATTCGGACCAATATGGGCTCACCTCAACTCCAACACGTCCATTCCATTGCCCTTTTCCCACCATTCCCGGTCTGCTCATGCGCGCGCGCCATAGCCTTATTTCCACTCCCCACCCGCCCTCTTGGATGCTTCCCCACGATAAACTGATTTAAACTGATACCTCGCGCGACCTCGACCCCAAAACGCCCAACCCAGTGCTACTTACCCAGTGCTCATGCGCACAGTATCTTTTCAGAGAAAGTCAACCCATGGCCACGAGGCCCCTTCCATCGTGTCCTACAGTTCGTGAAAAAGAAAGCAAGGTGCCAAACCACATACCGCAAATATCCATGAGTGGGTTGCCCATTAGGTTTAACATTTAAGTCACTCGGGTTGTATTTAAGGGGAGATCACTCTGGCCGTCACGTGACCGGAAGTGACCCTTTACCCGGACGTGAGCTTTTACCCGGAAGTGACCTTTAACATTTTGTCTTTGACCCGGAAGTGATGTTAGCTCCACGTGATCCACATGACGTCATCACCCTCACCCTCAATACTAAGGAATTCACGCATTATATACTACTGTTATCCCGCAGTAGACCACTAAGTAGATTATCAATACACTTACGTATGTGTGTACATGTGTGTGAATACCGCTAACATACATTTTCTTAAGTATGTGCATGTATGTAAATTACAAGCGTCTGGTCCGTCATTCAATATCCAGCCGGCGTCCACTAAACAATCTCCGCGTCCAGAATCCAAAGACCTATTCCATATAACAGCATTAGCACCCAATTCAAAACAAAATCATAGTACTGTATACATAAACATAGGCTAATTTCCTGCAATAGAGAAGCCATCAACAGTGTTCAATGATGCCGGCAAGATATCATGATGTTCCAAAAATAACAAAACGGTATCGCTCCTCAGTGTTCTCAATCCATATGATGTCCGTAGTAAAGTCGTGATCAAGAGAATGATGTATCTCAGTCAAACCGGCCCAATACATACATAGGTATGTGCACATGCTCAAAAGTTACTTAACTTCCTGACAAAGGATGCTTGAAAACCATGCAAAATATCGAAAAATAATATGGAGACCCTCTGCTTTTATTAAACAGGGAAAATTCCCAGTTTCTTGCCATGCTAGGTGAACTGGCTTATGGGTAATTTCAGAGGTGCCATCTATCCAAGCGGTATGGTTTTCATTACAACACCCCTGCGCAAAATGAGAGAATGACTGAAACTTCCGCGTCACTTCCCCTTATGTGTTGTAATTGAACGCGATATCATATGAAGTAGTTCGACCTAGTTTCGAATAATTTCGCTGGATTAATCCCAGGACGAACCGTTTCTAGGCGCAGATATTGAAGAATATGTCGGTTTCGTTTCCTGGTAAACACTTCTGCTGATATCTTGTGAGATTTTCTTCGAAAGATTGTGTTTTGTCTGTAAACTGGTCAATATGGCACAAGTCGTAGTCACGGAATATGCCGACTTCATCTTCGGCTCTGATATCCAATGAAATACACCGAATTGACGAAATTACGTCATTTTTTAAGATCGGCTGAATCGCACTGCCAAAATTATAGTGCAGTCCCGGTGAGAGAGAGTTTGGAAAGGAGAGAGGAGGAGGCAGTTTCGTTTTTCGTTCCATCAGTCGACTGGAGAGTTTTGACACTGCGAGTGTGGCATTCTGACAGATCGAGGTGTGTAAAACGTTTGAAACCCGTCACTTAATTGATTACTTGTTTCCCGGCGCACATTTATTAAATATTGTCAAATAAATGAATGTTGTAAGTTTCCGCGCAACTGCATGATTGGAGCACATGGCATGTCTGAAAGCCGCCGTTTTGTGCGCTAAGTTTGAAAACATTTCTTGGAAGGAAAACTTGATTTTTTTCATCAAGCGAAAGCATCCTTTTTACTGCAATTTTCAAATTGACTGATCTTATCGTCTTAGCATCATTTGTCATCTAGCAAAAGTAATGTTCTTGATTCTTACCATCCGTAATGACAGCTCGTTGAGCAGGTCAGGGAAAAGGACTAACTGAGATATATATCCCAATTGGGATAAATATCCCAATTTGGACATTTTTTTCATACTTCCATATTTTCAAGCTGGCATATTTTGCAAGTTCTCCAGTTCGTATAAAGTGGTTAGTGATGGGAAGTATACTGCAACAACAACATAAAAAAAGTATTGCACGTAATTGCAATTGCACAGAGAATAATGTCGGCGAGAAAAGGTCAGCAAAATTATACAACCGTATTGGCAGTTTTGTGAAGCAGATTCTACCTTGTTTCCAGGCCGGGTCATACCTAAGACTTGAAAAATGGAACTTGTTGCTCCCTCTCTTACGCTCAGCATTAAGAGGATAGAACAAGGACTGGTTCGCTCGGTGTCAGTATAATGGGACTGAGTGGGGTGTCATGTCTGCCTACGGCATGATATTTCAGTGGGACAGCACTATAAAATGGCAGCATTAGATCTGCTCTGTTACAAGTAGGTTCCCCTGCCTCTTCCCCTCCCCTCCCTTCCCTTCCCCGTCGTGATATAGCTGAAAAAATGTTGAAAGCGACGTTAAACCCTATTCACTCACTCACTCACTCTACCTTGTTTTTGTAGTTTAGATGCCGAAATTCGACATTGCCGTTCAGTATGAAAATCGGTGAAAATATCCCAATTAGGATATATTTCAATATCCAGACTTTGATTTAATATCCCAGTTTGGATATATACCCCACTAATTTTCCGTTTGGGCCAGGCAATGGAGGTTAAATTAATTTTTGATGTTAATAATGGTTTTCTGTGTCTGTGATTTGAATTTTTAAGGGTAAGGGTATTTTTGCTTTGTGCAATTGCTGAATGTGATTTTAAAATAATTATTCGATGTACCGGTGGGCATACGTGTAATCTTGAAGAAGACCCCCAAGCTACTTACAGTATTTTCTTGTTGTCAATTGCCACACAAATAAATGAATATCAATCAGATTCAGTGACTTTATTCTTGTACATGTCTACAATAACAATGTCATTGAGCTTTGACTGCAGGTTGCAGTGTCCATGAATACAAAAACCATGAATGAATGCCGCTATGCATCCTGGCCAACACTGTCCACTACGATGCGGACACCAACCTCGGCAATATTGTAGGTTTACTACCAAAATGTTATCTTTCTGGTTCAATTTTTAATCTTCGGTGTTGTGTTCTTCATCGGGGAACGGTAATTTCATTGGATCGTCAAACAATTGTTATAGCAGTTTAACGCCTCGACAAAATTGTTTCCATCTTCCACTGGTACCACATACGCAACTCTCATTTGCCTAGACTTTCTTTACAGTATTGATGAAGTCTCTTCAATAATTAGAGCTACGATTCACAAATTCATATCACGTATGCAACGAGAGACACATCAGAAATATATTAAACAGAACCAATTCCTTCCCTGTTTTTTAGCAGCCTTGGATGCTTTCATTTCATTATTTACCTTATCTTGGCCTGGCGAGTTATTAAAGAAAGATTGTCGTTTCGGTTAATATAAAAAAGCACATTTGCAATATTAGAAATGAACGTGATGTACCCCTAACTGGGTATTCAATTATTCAAACTTTTATGGAAGCGACTGATGATACGAAATTCCAACAGCGTCATACGTGGGCATCAATCGTAGGCTTATATACACCAATAATATCAGATAAATTCACAGTTTTATTTAATTTATGTGAACAATTCACACAGATCGCTTCAACGAAGATTATTCTGTTTCTTTAGTATACGTGTATTCCCCGAGGGTAAGCTTTCATCCGTTCTGGGCGTATTATATATCTTGAATTTCCCATGCCCAGGTCCTCTAAATACTCTATTCGGAAAGTCTATTACCTCCCCCTGAATCACCACAGCTGTTCAAGGTCGATGGCATAAAACTGTGCTTTTGGTCAGTAATTACCTCGGTTTCAGTTTTACCGAAGGTCCTTGCAATTACTTTCAATTACGGATTGAGAAACTATTCCAAACTATTTATTTTAAAAACTAATTTATTACGGGGAATATTTGCCTACAGTTTTTACATATTAACGATACATTTTAAATTTAATATTCTGGAATAATTGAATCGTAAATTACTTAAACAAATTGGGAAGGCCTTTGGATTTGGTATGTGGGTACCTCGGATCAAGATCTCGCTTGGGATTGTTTTCACTTCGATCCGCCTATAGGTGGCGCCACTTGGGGGCCAAGTTAAAATTTCGTTTCCGGACGATAACTTTCGAAAAACTGAACGGATTTTGTTCAAGTTTGGTATGTGGGTAATTCGCCTCACGATCTCGCTTGGGATTGTTTTTCACGTCGATCTGCCCATAGGTGGCGCCACCTGGGGGGAAGTTAACATTTTGTTTCTGTACAATAACTTTTGAAAAACTGAACGGATTATTTTCAAATTTGGTACGTGGGTACATTACCTCAAGATCTCGGTTGGGATTGTTTTTCGCACCGATCCGCCAATAGGTGGTGCCACCTTAGGGGCCTAGTTAATATTTCGTTTCCGAACAGTAACTTTTGAAAAACTGAACGGATTCTTTCCAAATTTGGTACAGAAGATTATCCGGTTCCGTAAATTGTCCGGTTCCAGAAATTCGTAACAATCGACTTCGTTTTTGGAGAGAAAGACGCTGCTTCAGACCGGTGGATGCATGGCGATTAAAAGTTAATGTATTTCTCTTTTGAAAAGCGGCCACAGTCCCGGCATAGCGGGTTTTATATATCTTGTAATCCATAGTAACTTTCACCTATCGTTAGCTGAGGGCAAAAAGCACGTGCTTCGCAATGTGTAATTTCAAGTTTGGCGCTCTGGCCTAATCGTGTCACACATATATATTCAATCTCAGCCTACTGGAAAGTATCGGCAACAACCCAGTAATCTATCGTAGAAAAATTAGGTTCACACCATTTCAGATTTTTTATTTATAAAATTTCTATCAAATGCTTGTAGTTTAGCTGGTTCCGAAAACACGTAACTGAGTCCAGTCACATTTATCGTTTATGCCACTTCCATGTATAGTCGACCTAGACAACCGGCTGTTGAAAAAATCGATGCAAAACTAATTGTTTGCAAGGGAAAATGTATATTTCCACTAGAAGCCAGTCATAATTTGAGGATATTCGCAATAAAACTCTCCCAAAACGAGGAGGGGGGGGGGAGGGGTCATGTAAGCGAGTGGGGACAGAAAAGTGTTTTATTTCAAGACACTTATTATTTACAATGTATAGTGAGTAAAGCGAGGGAGGATGAGTAGGAGGAGTGGAACACGCCACGGATTAAACTAGGGAGATAATTGTACAAAGTACCAGTATTTGTGTTCAAATCTTTGTATCATTCTGAAGTCAATTTTGGTGCATCTTCAAAACATGAAGGATTACGAGGAATACACATCAGTCTATTGTGTTTGTCTGGGTAGGCCTATTAAATATCACTCTCATCGACAAATGTGTTTGCATCGTTAACTTAAGGAAATTAACAAAGTATTGCTTTTTACATGCAATGTAGGTGACCATTCTAAAATTAGGTAACCCGTTCATATGGCGTGATGCTTCTTTGATGCTAAAATGTAAAAGCGCGTTATGTAATTTTGGGTTGCCCTTACAAGGTATATTTTCTTTGGCCTGATTGGCTAGCTGTTTTAATGGGAAGGGGGGGGGGGGGCGGGGTGTAGCCCGACAAATCGGATATCTGGAAGAGGGAATGCAGTGAATAATGTGAAATCAATTGAAAAACACAATATCAAGTGCTTTTATTACAATCACTACAGATATTCAGGCCATCGAAATACAATCATGAATGGTATTTTTCATGGTTTGTACCAGTAACATTTATAACATAATACAAAATATATTGAATATCACAAGTTCGCTTTAAAACAAGGAGGTACATTATACCAATGCAAATACATATTTTGAATGGCTTAACCGATAGGAATCTGCATTGAGAATGGATTTCAGACCAATGATGTCCATAATGAAGAGCATAATTTCTGCTACCGTAAGATGTCCGAATTGGCTGAACAAATCACAATCACTTCTCAAATAGAATGTTTAGTTTTATTCAGTACTTTCAAAGTAGATCGGTTGGTTAAACAGATAATAAAATAGACTTGGCCTCATAGAGGGCGCTGTTTCCGAAACCGGAAGTCGTTATCGTAACCGGGCAAATTGGATGCAACAACAACGGTAACTGGACGATTATATTCAATAACCATTTGTGGAAATTGTTTATGCTCTGCAATAAAGGGGTGAATGCCGAATATTTTCATACCGAATAGATAATTCGGTCACGCTTGCTGTAGAGCCCTGCGCGCAGTTGAAGACTGATTTCGTTTACGGAACCGGATAATATTCTGTATGCAGGTACCTTGTCTCAACATCTTGATCGGGATTGTTTTTCATGCCAATGCAAAGGTGACGCTACATGTACCTGTGGACCAAGTTAAGATTTAGTTTTCGGACAACAACTTCTGAAAATCTGACCGGATTAGGACAAATTCGGTAAATGTGGGTACTCTGGATCTCCCTTGAGATTGTTCTTCATGCCATGTACTGAATATTACGGTTCCAAGCCAAATCAATTGTTTCAACGTCGGGGGAATTCATCCATCATATCATTACCGGTATGTGTTCAAGCTAATTAACACTCACTTTAAAATTGATCGGTTCAACACTATTCGTCTCTGAGGCAGATCTTGTCACCCAACAGTAGATAGCCTATATCAAGAGACATGTCGGATATCCAATTAGCCTATATGATATATATAAGTATGTGTTGTTGTTGTTGTTGTTGTTGTTGTTTTTAGTTTTTTTTTTTTTTAATCTGATGTCTTGCATATTCCATCACTCATTCTCTACAGGTGCAACTGCAGTGGTCTCGGCCGCCACAGGCATCTTCCTCAGCGGCATCATTGTAACCAAGTTGAAGTTACAGCTCAAGGGGAGTCTGAAGTTGACCATCCTTGTCCAAGTTATATCCAGTGCTATATTCTTCATCGGTATATTCTTTGCATGTCCACAACCACATGTTGAGGGTCTGCAGAACCGGTGAGTCTAGTCCATCGTTGCGGGATACACTCTAAAAAATCTTGTTTCTTGTTGGTTCTCTAGAATATTTGGTTCTAAATGGAACCAAATTTGGTTATTTTTCTGATACACAGGTGGCGCCAAATGAAGAACCAATATATACGCCCCTGTGGATAAAGGCATACCGACACATATCTCAAAGATACCGCCATTTTCGCCGTCGATCTCTCAATAGCCAATGAAATGCCACGTTACATATCCAAATAGGCGGGGTTAGATATTACCTACAAAGTACAATGCAATTATTGCACATATATTTTACATATGCTTCGAATACAAATAAAAAGCATCGCATAACAAAAATTATCGAATCAATTAAAAAAAGTTATGCAATTTCTCCGCAAAAACTGCGTGATAAAACTGAACAAAAACGGTTTCGAATGCACAAATTTTAAGTTATTGCATATAAGTATAGATTCCAACAGGACATGTATGAAATCTTTGCATATATTTGTAATTATTGAATATAAATTTAATCAGAATTGAATGAATAAAACTAATACTAAAAAACCGAATGCGATAAATTGGCCATTTAATTCTCAATGCTGTGTCTGGAGCATAGCTTGTTAGCATTGAATGCTAATAATACCAGAGTTAACTTTTGTCATCGAGAAGTCCTACAGAATTGGCGATCAGACATAAGGAATTTTAGAAACGAGACGGACACTCAGTTAAGGTTCCAGTTTACCAAGCGATAAGATTTTTACTCAGTTGAATTGCTGTAACTTTTTTTTTCAATGTCGTCATGGAATTAACATTATGGCAGTGAAAAGCTATATAATTCGGATAAACCCGGAAAATGCCATCCTTGAATTGAAAGTGTGGATAACTTTGAAACGGAAGCAAACTTTTCAACAAGAATATATTCACCATGTGAATATGATTTAGGTGTGTACCTTGACCTAAGACTGACCATTTCCATGGTCGTAGAAGGCATTGAGACATGTTTTTGCCAATTTCGAGGTTTCTAGGTCACCTAATTAGGTCAGAAATTGGGTCACAAAGTACGTCACATTGACCTTGACCCAATTAGGTCCGGTCACACTGACATTGATCTAATTGCGCGCATTTCCATGGTCTTAGGAGGCATTAGGACATGTTTTTGCTAATTTCGAGGGTTATAGGTCACCGAAGTAGGTCAAATTTTCATCAAAAGTAGGTCAGCTAAGAACTTGCTGGTAACAGTCCCCAAATGCAAGTTCATGCCAAAAATCAAGGTTCTAATGTCAACGGTTCTCCTCATTTTGGCGGAGAAAGTATTCGGATGGACTGACTCACTCATTACCCGACAATTTGCAAATGAGAGCCTACTCCGTAGGAAAAAGAATGAAGGGCGGCGAAATTTAGTGGAGAATGTGCAAAATACTCATTCTACATACTAAGTACGGTATCTTTTTAGTATTTAATTGCGCAGGAATAATGAGCAGAGCAGATTTCGCAGGTGTAACCATTTTTATTTTTTTATTTACGATCCCTTGTTTCTTCCTGAATGGATTAGGGACTGTTAGTGTCAATCAATCACGATGGAAAATAATGAGGCCGCACAGCCTCGGACGCGAACTATAGTTATCGAATGATAGCCTAGTTCCTATGGGATGATGCTTACTTTCGAAGCTTCTATTCCTACGAAGTAGGCTACAGATCGCAAATTGTCCGGTAATGAGTGAGTGAGTGAGTCAGTCAGTCAGTCCATCCGAGTCCTTTCGTCGGCAAAATAAGGAGAAACATTGACATTAGAACCTTGATTTTTGGCACGAACGTGCTTTAGGGCATTGTTACCAACAAGTTCTGAGCTGACCGAATTCTGCTGAAAATTTGATTTATAATTATTTTTTTTATTATTTATTGATAGCTCAGCGAGTGCACTGTCATGCCCATCGGGAACCCTTGGCTGTATGTTTCACTGTATATATAACACAGTACAAAACGTGATGGGATAATGAAATAGGAAATGCTAATTTTCCATCATTTGTTAGTGCATTTATCTACACTGCTATTACTAACTTGCCAGCCTACACACAATTCAGTGTATTATTATAGATACATGTAAACTGTGGCCTTTAACGTGTATCCTATTTCACATCCTTGAAACATTTCCTCACAGACCACATCAGGCGTCAAATTCAGGTCAAGTTACAGTTACGCATTGGTGGTGAAATATACTACATCAACCAATTAAGTCAGCCTGGTGGAGAAAGTAAGATGAGGTATCATCCTTCAGATTAGTCTGCGTGAGCAACAATGATAAAAGTTTACTGAGGGTGAAACAAAGCCATGACGGCATGTTTAAAGGGTCTTAATTTATTTTCTTTGGGTAGAATTTAACTAGATTAAGTAAGTAGACGCTATTTATTCGTCTTTGTACCGGTTATGCTCAGGAGAATGGCATCACCATCATTATCTTTTGCAGAGAAGGTGTTGGTCTTGAGTTGAATTACCGTAAACTACATAAATGCTACCTTTCTACTATAGTACTATATACAAAAATTGGTTGTATTGTTGGGAAAATAATGCGATTCAAAAACTTGTTTTGATTCTGGACAAGGATACTGAAAACCATTAAAGAGATCGATATATTTTCACACGTAAAGCTTGAAATCTACTGAACTTTTTTATTATTCAATCTGTTTCCTTTAGTTAAAAAATTGTAAAATTAAATCGGCGATCGTTATTTATTTTTGGAATGAAGGCGCATTAGGAGATTGTTACCAACAAGTTCTGAGCTGACCTACTTTTGATGAAAATTTCTGGTGATTCTGACTTGGGCGGTGCCCATCTTAATACAGGCAGGATTTTAACTGGGGGCGGGATTTCCAAGAGTTCAGTTCGCGTTCCGAGTCCTAATGCCTACTCTACTTCGTAGGTCCTGTGACATTAGTCACACTGCTCATGTATAACCTAATCATACACAGAATAAGGACACTAGACATGGGGAGATTTGGGCAGATGGAATTGATTTCATGCAATTCGATTGGTTTGAAATATCCAGATGTCAGACAGTTACATGGAGTAGCGTCATTGGGTACGTAACTCTCCGCTTTTCGGTTGTGACCGAAACACAGGGGAAGGCTACAGGGGTAGACTGAAGAAAATCCGACAGAACGGGAGAGTGTTTAGCCAAAGTGGGCGTATACCACTCCGTCGAAAAAAATGACAAAAATAATACAATTATCGAAGCCTGTTAGGGAACCTGGACTCTTAACCACTCTCTTTGCTGTATCTATTGTGATTTTAGCAAAACAATCAACCTATCAGAATCTATTCCTTGTTTCAACAGCATCCATTCGGTGTCTTCTAAATCCGTTTCTGCCCTCTTCACTCCCACGTGCAACTCGACTTGTGGTTGCTATGACGATGGATATTTCCCAGTGTGTGGATCAAATGGTGTCAACTACTATTCCTCCTGTGAGGCAGGATGTCAGTCCAAATCGATGACCGTAAGTTACGCACCAATATTCCTACGAAATAGGCTACAGATTGCAAATTGTCCGGTAATGAGTGAGTCAGTGAGTCAGTCCATCCGAATCCTTTCGTCGGCAAAATAAGGAGAACCGTTGACATTGGAACCTTGATTTTTGGCATGAAGGCGCATTAGGGGACTGTTACCAACAAGTTCTGAGCTGACCTATTTTTAATGAAAATTTCGGGTGATTTTTGATAAAAATCACCGCTGATTCTGAAATGGGCAGTGCCCATGTTAATATAGGCAGGATTTCACCGGGGGGGGGGGGGGTCCAAGAGTTCAGTTCGCGTCAGAGTCCTAATGCCTATCCTACTTCGTAGGTTCTGTGACGTTAGTCACATTACTCATGTTTGTAATACTATAACCCATTCTCGTGGCATCAGCTTGTGTGCCTCCTGTCAGATATAGGCCTGCCATCTGACTGAATTGGAGTTCAAGATGCGGGGCACAGCTTTTATGCAAATGGCTCCCGTAGCATCGTCTTTTTCCTACGAAGTAGGCTCTCATTTGTAAATTGTCCGGTAATGAGTGAGTCAGTCCATTCGAATCCTTTCGTCGGCAAAATAAGGAGAACCGTTAACATTGGAACCTTGATTTTTGGCATGAAGGTGCATTAGGGGACTGTTACCAACAAGTTCTGAGCTGACCTGCTTTTAATGAAAATTTCGGGTGATTTTTACAAACTTTTTGACAAGTTACAAACTCTGACAATGGGAGTATGATACAACCAGAGGGGAAATGTGTAGATAGAGAACCACTTAGTAATTAATTTGGGTAACGGAATTCAGGTCAGTGATACAGAAATGACGATAGCAAAATCGTGATGTCTGACCGGTGTATCCTTGGATGTAGTGTCTTCCCTTCTCATATCCTTTAATTTTGCAACTAAGAACGGACACTTTTCTACAATGTGAATTAAAATGGTTCAGAAAACTAGCTGGTTCAGAAGATAGGAACCGGGCACTTTTAGTCACCCAATATTCTTAGCCTCCGCACCGGTCCGCTGGATTATTGATTCCTCTTGGGAGCTTAAAGTCCAGTGCCCACGAGAGCTATCCCTTGAGCCAGTCGCCTCAAGTGTCTGTTGTCTCGGCGGATAGCTCTCGTGTGCGTGAAGTTATTGGTGAGATTTACGCCTCGCGAGCCGGGAGCAAAATACCTATCTTCTTTGATAATTTTTGCCTCGAGTGACGAAATTCTCACCGTGTGCGGCGAACTCAAGCCAACAGCTCAGCAGTTTGATTCGATCGGCCAATTGAAACGCATGTCAAGTTCACGTGATTCGTCTTTGTCCGCCATTATTACACGGGCCCGGTCACTTGATCGAAGAAGGTTCCGTGGGAAATGGAATCAATTCAGTGATCCTTTTGCTCACCGTGCGCGCTGAAACAGGCACTCGAGGCCGTTAGCTCAGAGATTTCTCTCGTCTGTGTCGGGATTCAGGTGGACACCTCATGAACGTGATCATGACATAAGTCACCATGCATCATCTTTTTGCAGCGGCCTTCTACAGCGGCTTTCTAGAAGACCGTTAATTATATGCAGCGTCTTCTTGAGCGGCTTTCTACAACACTCTCTGTAAGCAAAGACCTACTTTAGCGACTTTCTAGGGAATACAGTATGTTGGCATCGGTCTTTTACAGCGATTTTCTACAATACACAGTCTTCTGACAACGGCGTTCTACAGTGTCTTTCTACAATACACTGTCTTTTGACAACGGCGTTCTACAGTGTCTTTCTACAATACACTGCATTTTGACAACGGCGTTCTACAGCGGCTTTCTACAATACACTGTCTTTCAACAACGGCGTTCTACAGCGGCTTTCTACAATACACTGTCTTTTGACAACGGCGTTCTATAGCGGCTTTGTAGAATACTGACTTTTAGCAGCGGCTTTCTGGTTTGCACAAGTTAGTAGAAGATTCGTTAATCTTTGTTTGATATCGGCGTTGTGCAACGGCATTCTAGACTACCGTTAATTTTGCAGCGGCCTTCCGCAGAGGCTTCCTATAACACACTGTCTTATGACAATGACGTTCTACTCCAGCTTTGTAAAATACTGTTACATTTTACTGCTGCCCTCTTCGGCGGCTTTCTATGATGCACCGTTTTTTATCAACAGCATTCCAAAGTGGCTTTCTAGAGAACCGTTAATATTTGCTGCAGACTTCTTGAGTGTTTTTTATAACACCCTATTTGTACAACAGCCTTCTGTAACGGCTTTACGAAACACTACTGATTTTCGCAGCAGTCTTCTTTGGCGGCTTTCGAGGATATACAGTCCTTCGACAACGGCGTATTACAGTAGATTTCTAAAAATACACCATCTCTTTGCAGCGACCTTCTACAGCGACTTTCTAGCAGACCGTTAATATATGCGGCGTCTTCTTGAGCGGCGTTCTCCAACACTGTCTTTGAACATAAACCTTGTTTAGCGACTTTCTGTGATAAACAGTATGTTGGCATTGGTCTTGTACAGTGGCTTTCTACAATACACTGTCTTTCGACAACGGCGTTATACAGCGGCTTCCTACAATACATGGTCTTTTGACAACGGCGCTATATACTGACTTTGTAGAAGTGACTTTTTGAAACGACGTTCTCCGGCGGCTTTCTATAAGACACTTTGCAGTGGTCTTCTTGGGCGTCTTTCTGCAACTCCCTCTTCCAGTCTTAATTCTGTATTATACACACTACTTTCGCAGGCAACATTGTTTGTGTTAAATCAGGAAATGCTAGTAGTATATACAACTGATTTACTGTAGCATTGACCTTTGACCTCAAAAATTTGCATATTGTGGAGCAAAAACTACCTTCGAACACAGAAGAGCTCCAATTTTTGCTTTGACAGCCAATCAGAAGCGAGTATTTTGACCTCGGCCGGGAAGGCAAGGTCACATGACTTTTTGACCTCGAATTCCTCCGCGGTGATGCGGTCTGGCGGTCATGCGGTCTGCCTCCGCGGAAAGAAAGTAGTCCCAAGTATATAAAGGGCTGATAGAGTCAACTTGACCTTTGACCTCTGAGTGCACTCTATCCCAATGATGCATCATTTCCGTAATGACGTCATGTGTGACGTCACTTCCGGTGTGACTCCACCGGGCGTGACCTTGGAGCGGGGACATTCCGGGATTTCCCAGTGGGTTTTTCCATCCGGGGTTTCACCGGGCCCGGCCGCACGCCTGCGCGGGTTACCCGGCCGCACGCAAGAACACTTGGTCTGGCGGCGATAAAAGAACTAATGGATTTGCCGGAAAAACAGCCAATGGGTGAGCACCTCGCGCATTAGACAGCCAATCGACAAGCACCGGGTTTTCCCTGGAACAACCGGGTACCGTTATTTTTCCCCGGGCGAGTAATAAACCGCTCTTCTCATTATTCAGGCGAGCAATCGACAGCTCTACGTAATAATCAGGCGAGCAATAGACCGCTTTTATTAATATTCAGGTAAGCAATTGACAGCTCTCGTCAATATTTAAGCGAGCGGTCTATTGCACGCCCGGGAAAAAGTAGCGGTACCCGGTTGTTCCAAGCAAAAACCTGGTGCTTGTCGATTGGCTGTATAATGCACGAGGTGCTCGCCGATTGGCTGTTTTTCCGGCAAATCCATTAGTTCTTTTATCGCCGCCAGATCAAGTGTTCATCCCGGGCCCATAATCTCCTAAAAGAGGCATGCATAAAGTGTCAACAAATTATAGCATTTCTTGATTTAACAAATACATCGCTCAAACACTGCGCACTGATTGTATAGCATTTCATGGTTTAACAACGCATTTTTATATAGGCAACTTTTAGTAACTCGAACACTGAGACTATTACTATCGTTACGTAACATATGCCATTTTAGACAAAATATTAACCACCGACTGTAGCATTAGTAGTATATAAAACTGATTTACAGTAGCATTGACCTTTGAACTCAAAAATTTGCATATTGGGGAGCAAAAGCTACCTTCGAACACAGACGAGTTTCAATTTTTGCTTTGACAGCCAATCAGAAGCGAGTATTTTGACCTCGGCGGGGAAGGCAAGGTCACATGACTTTTGACCTCGAATTCCTCCGCGGTGATGCGGTCATGCTGTCCGCGGAAGGTCACATGACTTTTGACCTCGAATTCCTCCGCGGTGATGCGGTCATGCTGTCTGCTTCCGCGGACAGAAATGTCACTTCCGGTGTGACTCAATCGGGCGTGACCTCAGATGTTTTCGATCTCAACAGCTGCCGTCTAACTGGGAAAATGTTGATGCTGCATCAACCAGTAATTGGGCGTCCTTAGGAGAGTCAAATACTATAGGCTACTTCATCATAAAAAAATGCACACTGCTCATGCAGTCAACCAATTGTATCATAAAAATCGCCTTTAAGCCGCCTTTGCATTCTCGGGACATTGCGTCTAGCAAATAATTGAATGCTAATCCGCTGTGGGTTATTTTTCTCTCTCGAAAATAATTGATTCAATTTAATCTTATACAGGGTGAATACGCTGATTGTCTGTGTATATCTGAAACCACCACTGAAAGTCCGGTTTCCGACCCATCAGCTGTTCCTGGTTTGTGTGAGGCGGAGTGTTCCTTCCTGATTCCTTTTGTGGTTATCAACTTCCTGTCCATGTTCACTAATGGGCTGGCCGTTACACCTGGGAGCATCATACTTCTTAGGTATATTTCATTTTCCTCAAATCTTGTTTGTTTATCAAAAGTCTCCACTTTAATTGTTTCGTTCAGTTGACTATATATTACCTCTTTCCATATAGGACTATCGTTGAATTGTAGAGTGTAGGTATATCATAAAATATTTCGGATGGAAATCCAATATATCCCGACTATAGCTGGATGAGTTATTGTCGAGTACAGGATTCCATAGACACGTACCCCGGATGCAATGCGCTATATCCCTAATCTAACCTAATTGTCTAGTACAAAATTCCATCGACACGTACCCGGGATGCAGTCCGATATATCCCGACTATAGCTGGATGAGTAATTGTCTAGTACAAAATTCCATAGACACGTACCCCGGATACAATCCGATATATCCGGGATATAACTGGATGAGTAATTGTCTAGTACAAAATTCCACAGACACGTACCCCGGATACAATCCGATATATCCGGGATATAACTGGATGAGTAATTGTCGAGTACAGGATTCCACAGACACGTACCCCGGATACAATCCGATATATCCGGGATATAACTGGATGAGTTATTATCGAGTACAAAATTCCACAGACACATATCCCGAATGCTATCCGCTATATCCCGACTATAACTGGATGAGTAATTTTGGAGTACAGGATTCCATAAACACGTTTCCAGGACGCAATCCGCTTTATACTCCAGTTACCATGGGTTAAACCGAAAGGTTCACTTGTGTGTATATTTTTGTGAGATTATGCTATGGCGCAAGTAAACTTACGCATTAATAATATTTTATTTGGATATCAAGTATTAGGTGGGCTCTTTTAATACGTTCACTGTGTTGGTGACTGTTTAGCCATCGGTATCACGAAACTGAACCACCTACGACGTATGCCGAGAAATATATATAAAAAAATATGTTATTGTCTTACTTGTTCGCCCTTCTTTCTAAGCAGTTGTCCACTTATTGCTGCAATAAAGGAATCCTCAACAGTAGGCGCGATCACAGACATGTTCGGAACTATTTTCGGTCCAGAGTAATAGTTCCGATTTCTCTCCTGGCCAGTAACTGGGATTAACCTCTCGTCTCATGGCCCAGACTGCAATCGTCGCAAACGGTTCGTTTTGAGATTCGACTGTTCGAAATAATGCTAATGAGACTGAAACAATATGTGTTTTAGGGAGGTTTTCAGTTTCCTGTCTCTGTATTATTTTGCAGATCTGTGGAAGAGAAGGATAAATCGTTTGCGTTAGGGTTGTTCGGTTTTGTCAGCTCTTTGCTTGGTGAGTCAAATGTTCAATTTGCACGTGCATTAAAGTGTAACTGTGGTAATTTTGCAAGTTTACGTCAAATCCAAGATAATCTTCCAAATTATAGACTTTATAATTTCTTTCTTGTTTTACGACTTTAATTTTTAACAATTGTTATTAGTGTTATTATTGTGCACAGCGCCACAAGCATGTCGAAACTTGTGACGTTATTATCGAACGATAAACCACGTCACAACGCAACATTGTTACAAAACTGTTTCATTCTTTGCATTGCTGCGACGTCCTGCAGACGGTGTAAGACGCTCGAAGTATGACGGTGACGTCAAGTCTGACGTCAAAAGAGGCTGCGAAAATTTCTCTCCCATTGTAGAAATCTGCCTTTGAATCCTTCGAGATAGAACACGAGTGAAATGTTGGAGGAAAACGTCACTATGTTTCGTTATTCACATCGTTATCTTGCATATGACATAAATTTACACAAGTGACACGGTTACACTTTAAGGATACGTAACCCGCTGAGGAAGTTTTGTACACCCCTTGATACGTTGTCTTCTGCAGCAACAAATATTCTACATAACAATAATAATGTATATATTTTACGAAGGCGCGTATCCTGAGGAATTCACTTATTTTAATTTACATAATTGTTGCTACAACCGTTTAGAAAATATTCAAAAATAAAAAGTAATAAAATGAAAACATTATTCAATTGAAATTTTGTGAAAACTGTTTAGCATATTTCAAATTTGATGGTATACCTTGATCAAAGACAACTATAGAACTAGTAAAGCGCGTCTCAGTTTTTAGCCCACCATCACCAGGTGGTGGGCTGTTCAAATCGCTTTTCGTCCGTGGTCCGTCGTCCGTCGTCCGTCAGTCCGTCCGTCCGTAAACAATTCTTGTTATCGCGATTTCTCAGGAACTACTCTATGGATCTCTCTCAAATTTGGTACACAGGTTTTTCTTGGGGTCCGATTCGAAAATCCAATATGACCACCAGGCAGCCATCTTGGATATCCCCATGAAACATTGTTATCGCGATTTCTCAGGAACTACTGCATGGATCTTTCTCGAATTTGGTACACAGGTTCCGCTTGGGGTCTAGTTGTGCAAGATACCTTTTCTGGTCCGATTCGAAAATCCAATATGGCCACCAGGCAGCCATCTTGGATTTCCCGATGAAACCTTGTTATCGCGATTTCTCAGGAACATACTTCATGGATCTTTCTCAAATTTGGTACACAGGTTCCCCTTGGGGTCTATTTGTGCAAGATACCTTTTTTGGTCCGATTCGAAAATTCAATATGGCCACCGGGCAGCCATCTTGGATTTCCCGATGAAACCTTGTTATCGCGATTTCTCAGGAACATACTTCATGGATCTTTCTCAAATTTGGTACACAGGTTCCCCTTGGGGTCTATTTGTGCAAGATACCTTTTTTTGTCCGATTCGAAAATTCAATATGGCCACCGGGCAGCCATCTTGGATTTCCCCATGAAATCTTGTTATCGCGATTTCTCAGAAACTACTGCATGGATCTTTCCCAAATTTGGTACACAGGTTCCACTTGGGGTCTAGTTGTGCAAGATACCTTTTTTCGCGTCCGATTCGAAAATCCAATATGGCCACGAGTCAGCCATCTTGGATTTCCCCATGAAACTTTGTTATTGTCATTTCTCAGGAAGTACTATATGGACCTTTCTCAAATTTGGTACACAGGCTCCCCTTAGGGTCTAGTTGTGCAAGATCCTTTTTTAGGTCCGAATCGAAAATCCAAGATCGCCACAAGGCAGCCATCTTGGATTTCCCCATGAAACCTTGTTATCGCGATTTCTCAGGAGCTACTGCATGGATCTTTCTAAAATTTGGTACACAGGATTCCCTTGGTGTCTAGTTGTGCAAGATACCTTTCCTGGTTCGATTTGAAAATCCAGTATGGTCAACAGGCAGCCATCTTGGATTTCTCCATGAAACTTTATCGTCATTTCCCAGGAGCTACTCCATGGATCTTTCTCAAATTTGGTACACAGGTTCCCCTTAGAGTCTCGCCACCTTCAAACAGGTGGTGGTGTAGTCCTGTATATCAAAGATGAATTCAACCAGTGTAAAATCCGCGAGGACCTCTCTTTCGTTCACGAAACAGAACTACATGAATCTCTATTCGTTGAGGTGAAAACTAATAATGACACTTATATAGTTGGAATTATCTATCGCCCACCGGGAAAGAACGTTGACAGTTTCAACTCAACGCTACTTTCTATGTTTAACAGCCTGAAACCCGAAAATAAGAAATGCATTATAATGGGAGATTTTAATATCGATCTTTTTAAAACAAGCTATCATGGCCCATCCAAAGAATTCATGGAAATTATGAAATGAGGAATTCACTTATTTTAATTTACATAATTGTTGCTACAACCGTTTAGAAAATATTCAAAAATAAAAAGTAATAAAATGAAAACATTATTCAATTGAAATTTTGTGAAAACTGTTTAGCATATTTCAAATGTGATGGTATACCTTGATCAAAGACAACTATAGAACTAGTAAAGCGCGTCTCAGTTTTTAGCCCACCATCACCAGGTGGTGGGCTGTTCAAATCGCTTTTCGTCCGTCGTCCGTCGTCCGTCCGTCCGTCCGTCCGTAAACAATTCTTGTTATCGCGATTACTCAGGAACTACTCTATGGATCTCTCTCAAATTTGGTACACAGGTTTTTCTTGGGGTCCGATTCGAAAATCCAATATGACCACCAGGCAGCCATCTTGGATTTCCCCATGAAACATTGTTATCGCGATTTCTCAGGAACTACTGCATGGATCTTTCTCGAATTTGGTACACAGGTTCCGCTTGGGGTCTAGTTGTGCAAGATACCTTTTCTGGTCCGATTCGAAAATCCAATATGGCCACCAGGCAGCCATCTTGGATTTCCCGATGAAACCTTGTTATCGCGATTTCTCAGGAACATACTTCATGGATCTTTCTCGAATTTGGTACACAGGTTCCCCTTGGGGTCTAGTTGTGCAAGATACCTTTTCTGGTCCGATTCGAAAATCCAATATGGCCACCAGGCAGCCATCTTGGATTTCCCGATGAAACCTTGTTATCGCGATTTCTCAGGAACATACTTCATGGATCTTTCTCAAATTTGGTACACAGGTTCCCCTTGGGGTCTAGTTGTGCAAGATACCTTTTTCTGGTCCGATTCGAAAATCCAATATGGCCACCAGGCAGCCATCTTGGATTTCCCCATGAAACCTTGTTATCGCGATTTCTCAGGAACTACTGCATGGATCTTTCCCAAATTTGGTACACAGGTTCCACTTGGGGTCTAGTTGTGCAAGATACCTTTTTTCGCGTCCGATTCGAAAATCCAATATGGCCACGAGGCAGCCATCTTGGATTTCCCCATGAAACTTTGAGATTATCTCTCCAAACCAATTCGGATTTCGATCAAATCACTCAACATTTCTTGCTGTTCTATCTCTATACGATAAACTCATAGCTGCTAAGGAATCGAAACAGTTCAGTATTTCTACATTTTTAGATCTTTCTAAAGCTTTCGATACGGTCAATCATGAAATTCTCTTACATAAGCTGGACTACTATGGTTTTCGCGGTGTTACAAATAACTGGTTCCGAGCTATCTCTCCTCTCGATCCCAGTGCGTATGTTACAACGGTACTCTATCCTCGCTAAATCCTATCAACACTGGTGTGCCTCAGGGATCAATTTTAGGTCCCATGCTCTTCTTAATATACATAAATGACATAACAAAGGCCACATCCATTCCTGACATCAACCTCTTTGCTGATGACACTAGTGCTACCTTATCTGATATCGATCCTATAAGACTTGCTGAAACCATGTCACTTGAACTAGAAAACCTTAAGGACTGGTTATCATGCAATACACTTTCTTTGAATGTGAAAAAAAAACAAATCTATTTTCTTCAAACCGAATAGATCTCCAATTACGAATTTTCCAAAGGTAACAATATCTGGTTCTGAAATTGAATGTGTCACCAATTTTAAATTCCTTGGTGTGTATTTCAACGACAAATTGAACTGGCAGACCCATATTGACGAAATAACCTCTAAAATATCGAGAAATATTGGTGTTATCAGCCACATAAGGAAATGTCTTAACAGGAAAACCCTGATCATGTTATATTATTCCTTGTTCTATTCTTATGTATCTTATTGTAATTTGGTGTGGGGAAACACATTCCCGACTCATCTTAAGCCAGTTGTTATCTTGCAAAAAAAGAATTATTCGCATAATAACTTCCAGTACTAAAAATATGCACATTCTTGTCCCTTGATGAAGCAGTTGAATGTCATTCCGCTGTATAAAATAAACGATTACCTGATATTATCTTTTACTCATAGATTTCTTAATAATCCTCTCTCTATCCCAACTAAATATTCAAATTACTTTACAAAACTCTCTGAAGTCCATTGCTATCCAACACGCCAAGCCAATCTTAATCTGTATAGGCCACGAGTGCATTCAAATCTGTCCTTTTACTCTGCGAAATCAAAGGCTTCGCGTATTTGGAACGCCTTACCTCTTGTTTTGAAGTCATGTGTATCCTAGTCCCTTTTCAAACGCCGTTTGAAGCTCCATCTTATATAATACTGTCTATTGTTTACCAATAATAATTTGAAGTTGTATTCAATATGTTATTCGTCTTTCATCGACATTGTACATAATTCCATTGCTGTATACATGTGACAATTTCCTCTTTTATGTAAAATCGTTATTTACTTAGGCTACCGAGCTCCAACGGCATATTCTCTTTATTTGTCAATTATGTTAAACAAGAGCTCAGCAGTGCGACGCAGTCTATTCACCATTATATCATTAATCCATAAATTCTGACCACATCAATCGCTTCCTGTCAATATATTGTATTTCTTACCATTTGGGATATAACAAACCCTCTGGGGTTTTATTCCCGCCATTCTCAGTTTTATACATATATATACATATTGTACATACTATATGGTGATTAAACATTCATTCATTCATTCACATTCATTCATGCAACATGCCTTTTTCGGTCCGAATCGAAAATCCAATATGGTCACCAGACGGCCATCTTAGACTTTGTTATCATGATTTCTCAGGAAGTATTGCCTGGATCTTTCTCAAATTTGATACACAGGTTCCCCTTGTGGTCCAGTTGGACAGCATACCTTTTCTGGTACGATCCCCAAATCAGATGTGTCCATCAGGCGGCCATCTTGGATTACCCCATGAAACATTGTTATTGCGATTTCTCAGGAACTACTGCATGGATCTTTGTTAAATTCGGTACACAGGTTCTCCTTGTCGTCTAGTTGTGCAAGATACCTTTTCTGGTCCGATTCGAAAATCCAGTATGGCCACCAGGCAGCCATCTTGGATTTCTCCATGAAACTTTATCGTCATTTCTCAGGAAGTATTGCCTGGATCTTTCTCAAATTTGATACACAGGTTCTCCTTGTCGTCTAGTTGTGCAAGATACCTTTTCTGGTCCGATTCGAAAATCCAATATGGCCAACAGGCGGCCATCTTGGATTTTCCCATGCAGCTTTGTTATCGTGATTTCTCAGGAAGTACTTCATGGATCTTTCTCAAATTTGGTACACAGGTTCCCCTTATGGTCTAGTTCTGCATGATACCTTTTCTGGTACGATTCCAAAATCCAATGTGTCCATCAGTCGGCCATCTTGGATTACCCCATGAAACATTGTTATTGCGATTTCTCAGGAACTACTGCGTGGATCTTTGTTAAATTCGGTACACAGGTTCTCCTTGTCGTCTAGTTGTGCAAGATACCTTTTCTGGTCCGATTCGAAAATCCAGTATGGCCACCAGGCAGCCATCTTGGATTTCTCCATGAAACTTTATCATCATTTCTCAGGAAATATTGCCTGGATCTTTCTCAAATTTGATACACAGGTTCTCCCTGTCGTCTAGTTGTGCAAGATACCTTTTCTGGTCCGAATCGAAAATCCAATATGGCCACAAGGCGGTCATCTTGAATTTCCCCTTGAAACATTGTTGTCCCCCGCTACTTAGTAGGGGGGGGGGGGACTTAGAAACACCGGTGTCCGTAATTCCGTAATTCCGTTATTCCGTAATTCCGTTATTCCGTGATTCCGTGATTCCGTAAGATTTTCTTGTCCGGACAACTCGTGAACGATTTAACCGATCAACTTCAAACTTGGGGTGTGCCTTGACATTGGTGAGAGGACGGTTGGGTTTGTTTTTCAGCAATGTACGTAATCCAATATGGCCGCCGTCAGCCATATTGGACTATAAGCAGTTGGATCTTAGATTTTCTTGTCCGGACAATAACTCGTGAAAGATTTAACCGATCAACTTCAAACTTGGGGTGTGCCTTGAGATTGGCGAGAGGACGGTTGGGATTGTTTTCCAGCTATGTGCGTAATCTAATATGGCCGCCGTCAGCCATATTGGATTATAAGCAGTTGGATCTTGTTCGGACAATAACTGGAGTACAATTCAACTGATCTACTTCAAACTTGGGGAGTGCCTTGACATCGATGAGAGGACGGTTGAGATTGTTTTCCAGCAATGTGCATAATCCAATATGGCCACCGTCAGCCATATTGGATTATAAGCAGTTGGATCTTAGATTTTCTTGTCCGGACAATAACTCGTGAACGATTTAATTGATCAACTTCAAATTTGGGGTGTGCCTTGACATTGGTGAGAGGACGGTTGGGATTGTTTTTCAGCAATGTGCGTAATCTAATATGGCCGCCGTCAGCCATATTGGATTATAAGCAGTTGGTTCTTGTCCGGACAATAACTGGAGTACGATTCAACTGATCTACTTCAACCTTGGGGTGTGCCTTGACATTGGTGAGAGGACGGTTGGGATTGTTTTTCAGCAATGTGTGTAATCTAATATGGCCGCCGTCAGCCATATTGGATTATAAGCAGTTAGATCTTGTCCGGACAATAACTCGAGAACGATTCAACCGATCTACTTCATACGTGGGGAGTGCCTTGACATTGTTGAGGGGAGGATTGGGATTGTTTTTCAAGGACGTGCTTAATCCAATATGGCCACCATCAGCCATACCGGATTTCATTGGATTTTAAGCAGTTTGATCTTGTCCGGACAATAACTGGAGTACGATTCAACTGATCTACTTCAAACTTGGGGAGTGCCTTGACATCGGTGAAAGGACGGTTGAGATTTTTTTCAACAATGTGCATAATCCAATATGGCCACCGTCAGCCATATTGGATTATAAGCAGTTGGATCTTAGATTTTCTTGTCCGGACAATAACTCGTGAACGATTTAACCGATCAACTTCAGACTTGGGGGGTGCCTTGACATTGGTGAGAGGACGGTTGGGATTGTTTTTCAGCAATGTGCGTAATCTAATATGGCCGCCGTCAGCCATATTGGATTATAAGCAGTTGGATCTTGTCCGGACAATAACTGGAGTACGATTCAACTGATCTACTTCAAAATTGGGGTGTGCCTTGACATTGGTGAGAGGACGGTTGGGATTGTTTTTCAGCAATGTGTGTAATCTAATATGGCCGCCGTCAGACATATTGGATTATAAGCAGTTAGATCTTGTCCGGACAATAACTGGAGAACGATTCAACCGATCTACTTCATACGTGGGGAGTGCCTTGACATTGTTGAGAGGAGGATTAGGATTGTTTTTCAAGGACGTGCTTAATCCAATATAGCCAACATCAACCATACTGGATTTCATTGGATTTTAAGCAGTTTGATCTTGTCCGGACAATAGTTTACGATTCAACTGATCTACATGTACTTCAAACTTGGAGTCCCTTGACCTTGGTGAGATCCCTGTTAGGATTGTGTTTCATGAACGAGCATAATCCAATTTGGCTGCCATCTACCAGCGATGTTGGATTATGTTGCATTTTAAGCAATTGCATCTTGTCTGGACAACAACTCTAGAATACATGTAATTCAACTGATTGACTTCAAACTTGGGGAGTGCATGGACATTGGTGAGAGGACAGTTGTCATGTATTATGTTTTATGGATGTGCATAATCCAATATGGGTGCCATCCGCTGTATTAGATTATGTTAAGCTCATCAGCGATATCTCCATTTTCAAATCATACTCTTCATCAATGATATGACATATCATCGACCAAAAAAAATCGACCATAGAGGTCCATGACCCCCGCAGCAGCAGCGCCAGTTATGCTGGATGTAATTCACCATAACTGGTGCTGCTAGCGGGGGACATGGACCTCTATGGTCGATTTTTATCGTGAATTCTCAGGAAATATTTCATGCATCTTTCTGAAATTTGGTACACAGGTCTCACATGGGGCCTAGTAGTGCAAGACACCTTTTTTAGTCTGATTCGAAAATCCAAGTTACTCTTCAAATTAATACGGTATTCTCGAGTTGTGATATTGCATCACAAGAGTCGGCGGATCAAACGGTGGGGCATATTCTATATATTGACTAAATAGTCCATGGGCCCAGACCAGAAATTCCACTTGTCGGTACCATCTAAGGAAACCAATCATAGTTATGATTTTTTAATTGATGTATATATATAGATCATATTTTGATGTGATAACCATTGCAGACTGGCAGCTTATTGGTAGTTTTCATCTCTGGAATGTACCCACCCTCCGCATAATGAAAGCGAAAAGGCAAACTCGGAAACATTCACTAATGATGCAATTGCTGTTTCCACATGGGGCTAGAATGAACTACAAACCACAAATACATGTCTGAAATGCTTTATTTATACCATCCGAATAATCATTTCTGTCATTCCTGAAGGCAGAATTTGTTTTATGGCAGAAAGGGGCGAACAATAGGGCCTATCAAAATGTTGTTGATTATGTGATTTTCAGTACATTTTAATTTATAATATTGTCATACAAGTTCCCTGGGGAGTGCTACTGAACCACAGTAGCCTACAACATGCACATATTGTATGAGGAAAACATTTATGAACATTTTACAAGTTTTTACCACAGTTATAGGAATTGTCCTTCCCCTACCCTAGTTCCAACAAGCGTCCAAAAAGTGAAATTTATGTATAACCCAAATTTCATCACGCTACTGTGGCATGTTTATGTACTATGTTTTACTCATGCATATTTGTAGCCATGAATGTATGTGATTGTGCCAAAACATTCACACCATGGATCAGTAGTCTAGTCTTCATCACTGTTATCAGCATCAGAGTCCTCGAGGTATAGTATAATAAATACTGGTCCTAGGGGGCCACACCTGCAATAACACTGGTGAAAACCCAGACTCCTACTTGCCCGTTTTGTTTTCATGGTTGGGAGTCTGGGTTTTCACCAGTGTTATTGCAGGTGTGGCCTCCTAGGACCAGTATTTATTATAAGGAGTCTGGGTTTTCACCAGTGTTATTGCAGGTGTGGCCCCCTAGGACCAGTATTTATTATACTATATGACTTGACTTCGTGTCTCGCTGGTTCAACACGTGTATCGAAGTTGACCTTTGGTCTTCTTTGATCCTTGTGGTAATTTCTGTGGAATTACCCAGACCCGCCCATGATTGCCCGTGGTGAACTATACCTCCAGTCAAAACAGAAGACAATTATTACTGTCCTGCTAGACTTGCCTCTATTGTCATATTTCCGGTATATCTGTATGTGCTATACAAACCAGCAGATATCTAAAGCCGCATATACCGTTGTCTTGATAAGAGACCTCGGCCTCCATTGTCATATGGTTTATCTGCATATGGTTTATCTGCATGTGCTAAACAAACCAGCAGGTACTTTGTTCTTGCGCCATATTGCCCATATAATATCATCTCTTTACACGGCACAAAGCCACGGAGAGATATTCACTATACCCATAGACAATATGGCTAGACGGAAACTGGAGAAGAAAGCAAAAACCAGCTGTCAAATTTCTCAAACACAAAGAATATAATCTTGTGCACAGAAGGACGTTAGAAATCAATGCAGCTAATGCAGTATGAGTCTGACATACAAGTTAATTATACTGTGTCAGTCTGAATACTACATTATACATGTTTATTTTAATACATTCTGAGAGGTGCGATATACACTAATTCGCCTACACTGTACTGAACAGACAGCTACGCTTTTAATACAGGCTCGCCAAATCGAGAAAATATATTTATCTCTGTCTCAATCAGCCTATACACTGGCTGTGCCACACTGATGGGTAAACTGACCGGAGCTTGAGCAAAAAGAGGGGATTGCAGCAAACAATGCAGCCCTGTGTGAGCGCCAAAATTATTCAATGAGATTCACCAAAGAGTGGACCAATCAGCGCACACCAGAAACATTTCTGTCCTATCAGAGAACACCTGCTAGGTATATAGCCTATACATTTGGCAATGCCGGGCCATCTCTTTACACGGCACAAAGCCACGGAGAGATATTCAGTACCCATAGACAATATGGCTAGACGGAAACTAAAGAAGAAGGCTATTACCAGCCGTCATTTTTCTCGCTTTCTCAAACACAAAGAATATAATCTTGTGCACAGAAGGACGAGCTGATAAAAACAATACCACCGTAATTCTTATAAAAAGGACTACATAGTGGAAGCGCAAAGATAGCTGTACGATGGTATACATTATACCGACATAAAATCCATGAATATGGAAAACACCATGAAAATGGT
>JAVTVY010055199.1:0-30168 GCA_036873755.1 Hanleya hanleyi
CAGCGATACGGATTTGATATTTTGGAACATCATGATGTCTTGCCGGCATCATTGAAAATTGTTGACCGCTTCTCTCTTGCAGGAAACAATCCTATGTTTATGTATACTTTTGTCTTTTTGAATTTGGTGCTAATACTGTTATATGGTCATGGTACTCATATGAACAGTCACAATCAAAGCGTGACTGAGATACATCATTCTCCAGATGACGATTATTATGGATTAAGAATACTGATCAGCGATACCGATTTGATATTTTTGGAACATCATGATGTCTTGCAGGCATCATTGAAAACTGTTGACCGCTTCTCTCTTGCAAGAAACAAGCCTATGTTTATGTATACTATCATTGTCTTTTTGAAGTTGGTGTTAATACTGTTATATGGAATTATTATGGACGCGGATATTTAATGGACCACGGCTGAATTATGAATGATGGAACAGACGCTTGTAATTCATAACATATAAGGTCACAGAACCCACATCCTTCGGACAGCGCAAGAACAGTATTACTTAAGGTTCTGAATTCCAGACGAGGCTTGCAAAATTCGACAGGAAAAAAAATCCGCCTAGTATTAAAATTCAAGTTAATCTTTCAAAATGAGCTGTCAGACATGGTGTCTGAAGAAACCCACTTGAAAATCACTTAAGAATGAATAAGTCGACGGAGTCTGCAGGTGAGCTACGCCATATTAGCTTACACAGCATGCTGCGTGATTGATCAAGTAATCTGTTTTCTTCGAACGTTTTATACCTGTCATACGATCACTTTCAAGTCGAAATTAAAATTATTCGGTACGCCCATTTGAAAGTTCAGTACCTCAGAAATCACTGGCCAGGATACATGTATTTGAAGGGTGAATTTAGAGGAACGGCTGCAATTAAGGGAATAGAAGACGTTCATTTTCAGGAGCTTATGGGGCTATAACACGATGATTTGTATAAGTTTTTATAACAGACTGAATTTCGCAGAACAAACGTTCAGATAAGAAAGGCTGCTTTCTGACACGACAAAACTGTTTATGCGTATAAATCTACTTGCGACATAGTAAAGGTTCAATAGAGGGATAGGCATAGCGAAACATTTGTCAGTTTAGGTTCAACGGTTGGAGCGGGAAAAGTGCTCACTGGGTTGAAAACTATGTTGTTGGTACCCCCTCGCCACCCCCCCCCCCCATAATTCTTTAGTATTGACTTTAAACAAATAGACAAACGTGTGAATGCTTGAAATATGACCCGCCAAGAAAATTCCCCACCCCACCCTCTTTCCCTTCCGGACATTCAATTTATCTGTTATACCGTTACGATGTTCTAAGAAACCATGGCGACCTGCTGTTGTTATTACATATTCAAAGAGATCTTTGTGTTTAGTATTATGCAGCAAAAATGGGAGCATTTGGCACGAGGGAGTTTGATTCAATGAGGTGCAATTAACCCTATCTGGCCTGGGCTTTATGCCCCCCCCCCCCAGTTATTTTTATTACCCCATTGAGCTAGGGGACTGAAACTCACCACTCTATACCCCTGTGTCGAGCTTTCAATCTCTACCAGAAAAAGGTTTTAAAAAATTCCAGGATGGAAGCTTTGATGACGTCACAGTGACGTCATTTTCGAAAACGGCATTTTTTATGATAATCTATGATAAGTTCTCAAAATGCATAAAAGTGCTCAAAATGATCCTAATATGATGAGCTACAACGTGTCAGCTCTCATTTTTTGTCTTTCCAGAAATAAGTGCAAAAAAAAACAGGGGTGGCGGAGTGCCTCCCCAACTCAGGTACGGTTAACACTCAGAGATTTCTGTTTTAGTATCAAATCAAGCATTAAAACCAAATAGCGAGATTATCTATGCTTGTCAGGGTGCACGTGATAGACATGGTTTCGCCTTGTAGTTAAAGTAAAACCAGGGAAGCTGTTGGAGATGCCAGCATGTAATAACTGTACGTATGTCTGATTAATTGATGCGTTGTTGCATAGAATATACATGTAATTTCGTTCTAGATCGTTCTACAGCTACTTTGCTGAGGATTGTATTTGTATGGACCACGGTTACGACAGAACGATCTGATGACAGTTGTATTGTGGGGAAACCCGTTACAAACCTTGCATCTAAATTTTGCTATATAGAGATGAAATTGTCAAAATGAATAAATACGGCACTTTGGTAAAAAAAAATAGTACGAACAAATCACGATAGAAAAGTGAGTATGGAAAAATACTGACAAATATTGCGCAATGGTGTTAACAAGTGCATGTAGATGTACTATCGTAAACAAAAATTTCCATTGGCGAATGGTGTTTTTATTATGGTCGTATGCCCACCAGACAGTTATTGTGTTCCGATCCAATAATCATATTATACCAGAGCGTTCGGGTGTGTTTTGATTGTGGTAGACGTTTCCCGTGTCACAGCTAAACAGCCAAATAATTTATCTTTAATTTTATGTCTTATCGTGACAACCCTGTATGCCTTACTCAGAGAAATCCGCAACGATCAAAGTGAAAATCGCAGAGTTAACGGTGAGCATGGGAAACAAAGCACTGGGGTGGTATTACGCAGTTAGATATATACACACTTTAATATGGGTTTACCTTTCAGAAAGGAGCAGGAATATAATACTGAAAATTAGTACTTTAAGGCTGCGACGTCACCCCGCCTCATAACGACAAAAAGTTAAGAACTGAAACTCCGCGACTCTGTAGATTATCGCATTGGGGTCATTAGCGCAGTTGCATGTAGAGGATTATGGGCAAATTCAAAATGGCGGCTATGTGGTTACCAGAAAATTGAAATCTTCGTCAGATTACTACATTTTTTTTTTGCTTTTCTGCGTGGAAAATCGGACAAAAATTTTGCGAAGAAAATACCTAAAACAAATTCGAATTATCTGACCGAAAAATGCCTTTTTGAAAATTACGTCAGTGTGACATCACCATGGAGACCATCTTGGCCCTGTAGCCTTAGGGATAGTGAAATACATGTAGATAGGCGAAGCACTCCACCCCCCACCCCGTCCCACCCTTCCGCCATGCTGCGGTACACCCAAAATCGCCCAGGCCAGGCTTTCGTTACATTTCAGTAGGATTTTACAGTTCAGTCAGAAATGTACACATGTATTTTGAAAATAATACCCGGGGAACATCCCTGTTTTTGCCTACATTTTTACCACGTGATCACTGATTTAAATTAGCCACAATTAGACGAATGTTCCTTCACCATGCCGATTTCTATCAATAGAGAGTGCAAGACCACATGTTAAGGACTAAACCTTAAATTCAAAGTGCCGACAGTCTGTAAATCAAATGTAAACTTGAGCTTTTTCAGACACATAACTGAAATTTCATCTGGTGTCGACAGATTTGAGGGATAACTTAGTGAATTATTCATTCTCAATCGATACAAATGCTCATTACTCTTTAAATCTCGATTTTGTGGAATATTTTGGGTGACTTCCGGTAAGCGAAAGGTAATGAAACCTCTTAAAGTCGCAAAGCAATGGGAGGATTGCACAATAAGTCCAGAAAATAATAAACAGATATAGTACTGCCGATTCCGGGACAAAATCGAAAAAGAGGAGCTGACAATTACATTATTTGATCGCATTGTTGGTTTTGAGTTGTCATTTCACTAGATCTGCAGAGGTTCAGTTCCAATCTCGCTAGCCAAACAGGCTATGGTCGATTTCATGCATAGTCTCGCTATGCGAACATAATCAGCATTGACGCTGACTCATTTGTCAGCTGAATAAAACATTGTATTGACCTAAACTTAATTGTCCAGATAGTGTAATCTGATCACGTAGCATATTCGCGACCATCATGTGTTGGAGACTGTATTATAAACTGATGTACCCATGCTGAATCCACTGTTTGTTGTCATGAATGTTCTTTCACTGAGTACCGGTACTTACTTATTACTACGCCATTGCTTTATAATACGGAGAAATTATGTCTGATAGAAGTTGCATAAACGATTATAAGACGATAGTATTATCCTTGTTAGAATATATTTTGATAACTAGTTATAACTAGTGTCTCTCTTTCAGTGGAAATCACCTCTGCTTCATTGAAAGTCCAAATACATTAGCAAGAGCACAGTAATCATGAAATCCGTAGCGACCAGGAGCTCTTATGTATTTTTTCCGATATTATCCTGCTTGAACTGAGGCCGAGGACTGTTTGAAATCATATGTAAGATCGTGCAAGATCTCCGGGGTTATGTTCTGTAACTTGCGACGTATTAACCTGAGTTTGGGGGCCGTTTTAACATCATGTGTTTAACATCTTCATGGTGTTCAAATGAACAGTAACAATGAAAGAGTAGCTAAGATAAGCCTTACTCTAGAGAAATCCAACTAAAAAATAGAATAGTACTGATCAGTGATCAGGATTTTATCTGAAGTACAGCATCATGTCTGGCTGACATCACTGAACACCGTTGGTCGCTTCTCTCTTGCAGGAGACCGATTTGTTTTTCCTTTTATATTTGATGCATATGGTATCACATATTGTATTGGTGATAGTTGTCGTATGACAAAAATCGTTCAATTTCGATTATTGATTCGGAAATTCTTTTGTGGGTGACGGCTGAACACTGAGTATTGGATCTGAGACATGCACGTTTCTATAGATCACGGACAGAAATTTCGCACGAACGATGGTCGGCTATTGGTTTACGCATCTGTCACTTTCTTCAAATGTATCCGATTTCAACAATCATCGCTTGATTGAACTGCACAGGTCCGAGTCAAATAACGCGTGAATCAAAGGTGTGTTTTTTTATATTCTCGATGGGATTCAGTTAAATAAACACCCGCAAATTGGTCATGAAAACATAGGTAACTTGGTATACATCTGCTCCAAAATAATAGGTAGAAATATCATGTTGGTAAATACATGTACTATTCTTCCAATTTCAATGACCGATATTGCGAAATAACAATGTTTGTTTGTTACCATTTTTGCGAAATATCATGTTGGTAAATACATGTACTATTCTTCCAATTTCAAAGACCGATATTGCGAAATAACAATGTTTGTTTGTTACCGATATTGCGAAATAACAATGTTTGTGTGGTTACCATCCGGTAATGTAACCAATGACAACGGGTGTTGGCGTCAAATCACCAGACAAGTCGACATATAAGTTCCAATAAAAGACATCGCGTTCTATTGCAACGGTCCAATTACAGAGCGCATCCGCTTACAACATATCTCGGTTGACGAGTCAATAATGTCAAAGCATGGATGTCAGGATTTTCGTTCTCATGGCGGCTGTTACCGTGGGCACAGGTAAGCAATCTCGGAAATAATCACTAAACCAGGACGGCCGATAAGACACACGTATTCACATGTTTCACTGCACTTAATGTTGATATCATAGCGTCTTGACATGTATATACCCAACATTTGGACAGAAAAATAGAAATCTATTTTTCACGCTCAGAAATTATCACCAGAATCAGGGAAGCTAATTCTGTCATATGCAACCAATACATGTTTCAAGCAGCGCTGTTCGCCATTGCTCAACTAGAGAAATATGGCAACACTGTTCGCCAAAAAAAAAAAACATCTATGTATTCAGTGAATATTATACTTCCCTACTGGACGGAGATATTTTTTTTTATCAGCTATATTTAGGGTCGAAAAATAGCTTATTGAGTACTTACCTATGCAAGCAAATTTCCAGTAAAGTCTATCCTGTAACATTGGGGAAGAATTTTGAAGACATTTCCCATCACATACAATCTTCAACAAATAAATGGGAGGCAGATACATTGACGATACCTCCCCGACTTAGAAAAAATAGCTCAAAACCCGAGCTTCAGTCGGTGTGTTGGCTGTTTACTGCCCTGAACCCCTTAGGATCTGCCTCGGGTACCATCCTTGACTTCACAGAGAATCAAGTTTGCCTTACATCACACTTAAGAATTCTACTATCTGAGGGTGAAATTGGCCGCTATATAGACAGATACACTCGTGTACGGCTTACATATTAAATCCAAATCGATCGACATATTAGACTTAATTCAGCCATCTACTCTACTGATATATTTAACCCCTTGTGAGATAATAGGCTGGCTAGTAAAATATATGGCACCAGATTCTAATCCACTACTATGGTCATTTATCTTTGCTCCTTTGTGACGATTTTATAATCAAGAATACTGCAGGAAAAAACAAAGACATTTGCCAAAATTCATTCTTATTTTCTCCTAATGATACCCCTTTCCCTACTGCCAAAATTGTGCCGTACGAATCTGCCCAAATTGAGACACCTGCTGTCAAGCTGTTTAGGAGAGCAATAACTAAAAAACAAAAGGAGTACAGTTGGCACTCGAAAAGGCTTCGTCAGTAGTTGGTAACGTAGCCCAAATATCCATGAAGATATGTTGAAGCCGATCGTGTGCTAAAGGAGGGATATCAGAATTTCCTATCCAAACTTAATCCTACCTGACCTGTGCGGGGGGGGGGTGATGGAAGGGGGGGGCGCCCCCCCCCCCCCCCTCCAGTGACTTTCATCTGCTGCTCCGAAACGACAAAAACCGAGGAGGCTGAAACTTGGTGAATTTAAAGCTTATCTTATTGGGGTCAGAGGATCATGGTTAAATTCAAAATGGCGGCCATGTGATATCTGTGAAAGTCTTGTTTTTCAATCTTTTCGCTCCATTTCTTCACATTTTCCTTGCCTAAAAGGCCTTGAGAGTATTTTATTTATGCAAAACTAATTATTCTATATTTTATTACATTTTTTTCAAGAGAAATCGGAAAAGGAAAATTTCGAAAAATCGACCCCCAAAAGACCGAAAAATGGCTTCCGAGAAGATGACGTCAATGTGACGTCATTATGGTGGCCATCTTGGTTTTTTTTTACATTTCCCGGTAGAGCTTGAACCCAAGATACTGTGTGGTAAGTTTCAGCGCTCTAGCCTTAGTGATAGAGAAAATATGTAGGCCTCCCCCTCCCCCCCCCCAGGTTGCGATACACCCCAAATCGCCCAGGTCAGGTAGGGTTAAACTTAAAATATATCCTCTAAACATAGGCTGGTGACTGAAATTTACGCTATTACGCCATGATATAAGCTTTACTATAGCAGCCTTTTAAAACCATCAGAAACGTGTCTCTAGGAACGATGTATGGGAAATAAGTTTTGTTTAATACATCCCTGTGCCAGTGCCTACATCCACACATACAATACACACGGACATTTCAGGCCGGCTCTATTTATAGTGTTGATTTTGATAAACCTTAATATAACTGCTCCACCTTCAATACACGACTTGCCGGTCTTCTGAAGGTGTCAAAAAAGAAGATTTATTGCCCCCTTTTCAGGAGCAAGATTAGGATACAGCAGTGTCTTCAACATGGACCTCGGGGGAAGTACCGTCAATAGCCTGTTTATAGACCGTGTCAGAAGCTGACCGGGAACTGGAATATCACAGAACCTTTCTAGAGTGAAAGAAGTCTGAAGAAATCGTGTAAAAATCCTTTGAAATAACCTTTTTCGGCAATTTTTAGTCCGTGCCTATGCTTACAGCATGCGTGAGGCAAAAGTGTACTCGTGGTTAGCATTGCACTATGGGAAGGAAACATGGCGGTTTTACTATTTTTAGACGATTGGAAAGGCGTGTATTGTTCACTCATGTCTGCTGGTTACAAAACGACAATTCTTGTATTGCAAGTTGCCTAGCGCTGAGTATAAACGTCTGTACTTCAATGCATTTGTTATGCCCATTTATTGATATATCATTGATGAACTCGAACAATGGGGACCAGTGGGACAAATACAGCTACATGTATACTATATCATATCGAACAAATATAGCATAGCAAAAGATGACTAGTGTTATATTTCCCACAAATCAATTACATATCTTCCTTATACAAATGCAAGCGATCGTATACAATGTGGCGTTGGTCAGGCGTGACCAAAGTTGTACACAATATAGCATTGCAAAGACCCAGGTTCATCATACTTACCCAGGTAAAATAGACTTACCCAGGTAAAATAGGGAATTATATGTATGGAGTACTATTCTTCTATTCTTGAAATGATTACGGACACGAACATTATTAATGAACGTCAGGTCATTTGCTAATTTTCGTACATGTAGTAGGGCCTATATCCTTCAGATCTGGCAGGATAGGGTCATGCTCCACTCAGTAAACAACTTTGACTAGCTAACAATTGAAATAACCTTTCTGGCTCCTTGCCAGCTGTTTTTGTGACATGTTTAACTCACAGAGATATAGATTCCTGCCGTTTATTACCCCTCGGGCAAATTTTGCCCGAAGGGTATTGTCGTCAGCGTCGTCTGTCCGTCTGTCTGTCTGTCTGTCCATCTTTCTTGTGAACACGATATCTCAAGAAGAATTATAGCCAGGCATTGTGAATTGATACCACATATGTATTGGGTGAAGGGTCAGAAGCCTATTAAAAATGACTGACCTTGACCTATTTTATCAAGGTCAAATTCTAGTATTTGCTATATTTTTCAAAGGATTGAACCTAGGGTCTCCAAATTCATATTATATATGCAACTCGTGATTGACTAGAAGTCTATCCCAGTTGACTGACATTGACCTATTTTTTATAGGTCATATACTGTTTATTGTGATATAAGATAGAAGAAATAAAGCTAGGCTTTCCAAATTAATACTATGTATACATCTGGCGAAGGTCCAGAGGTGTACTGAAGATGACTGACCTTGACCTATTTCATCAAGATCATATTATATAGTATTTGCTGTATTTTTTTAAGGATTGAAGCTAGGGTCTTCAAATTCATATTACTCATGTAACTGGTGATTGGCTAGAAGCCTATCCCAGTTGACTGACCTTGACCTATTTTTTCAAGGTCATATACGGTTTATTATGGTCTAACATGAAGAAATATATCCAGGGTTTCCAAATTGATACTATGTATACACCTGGTGAAGGACCAGAGGTGTACTGAAGATGACTGACCTTGACCTATTTTATCAAGGTCAAGTTTTAGTATTTGCTATATTTTTGGAAGGATTGAAGCTGGGGTCTCCAAATTCATATTACTCATGCAACTCGTGACTGACTAGAAGCCTATCCCAGTTGACTGACCTTGACCTATTTCTTATAGGTCATATGCTGTTTATTATGGTCTAACATGAAGAATATAGCTAGGCTTTTCAAATTAATACCATGTGTACATCTGGTGATGCTCCAAAGGTATGCTGAAGATGGCTGACCTTGACCTATTGTATCCTTGACCTATTTTATCCAAGTCAGATTCTATTTAGTACAATATTCTATGAAAGATTATATCTACATTGTACAAATTTATATCACTTATGGCTGGACCTGACCTTGACCTATTTTTAAAAGGTCAAGTTATATATGTTAACTTTAAGATCTCCAAATTCATGTTCCCTATGCGATTAGAATTGACTTGAAAATTTTTGAAGATGACTTGACCTTGATCTAGATTTCCAAGATAAAATTACTTGATTGGATTATAAGCTTTTTAAAAGAGTATATTTAGAGCTAAAAATTTGTTCATGCTCTACCAGAACCTCCGGCCTTGGCAAAAGCTGAACTACAGTCAACCCTACTAGATCACATTTTTGTTATCTAGTTCTAAAAATACACTGATGATGTTATACAATGCATGATTGCTGGGTGTAGACAATAACTGATAGCCGAGGGGTATTGAAGCCCATGGGCTATTTTATAAGTCCTGATATCTTTCTTTAACTAGCATTTACAGTGAATTCAAGTAGCAGGAGAGGATTAAAATGTTGTCAATATCTGACAATTCATTAATACTGATGTACTGGTATCGAGACACTGTTAGTGGAGTGGGCCTGGTCAATCTGACCATACATTTGTATGGTAGAGACGTGATCGGACATATTTCATATGGTCAAATTCCCCGCCTGGCAATGTATTTCACTGTCGCTTTTACCACATTTTCATAGTCAAGCTGGGAATTTGACCATATAAATTATGGTGCTCATGTCAGTACCACAACAGAGTGACAGTGCAAAAACATCACTTTTTAAGCTTTCGGGATCCATAAAAGGCTTCCAGAATTCGAAATGGTCTCATGTCTTTATTTGAAGGTTACATTTACAGAAACGGCTGCAATAATGTTCAAGTCAGTTGTGGTAAACAGAATAACAAAAAAACTGTCAATTTATTCCAATTCCCGAAAACAAAAATTTGTTTAACAAAAAAAAAACAAAAAAATTGTCAATTCATTCCAATTCCCGAAAACAAAAATTTCATGAAATATATTGCTCGTTTGATGTACTGGGTTGATTTATTGCAATTCAGTTTAACAAAAACAGATGAGGTGTCAAAAATCTTATTGCTAGAAATCCTGAAATCTTGTACAGATGTAAATCAGTAACATTCACAGTTCAACGATAACACAGAAGAGACCACACCAGTCCTCGCGGTTTCTATTGTTAGGACAAGTTCTTGTTCAATCCACTCGAGACTTGATTGACGCTGTAGATAAATTTAAGTGTTTAAGTGGCATATACCGTAGGCCGGGTCGCTTTATCGGCATGCTAGAGTACAAAGTTCGGCTGGCCAACAAAGCAATGCATGGGTTGAAAAGAACTAGAATAATTCAGATTTGCCAAGAGATATATATTACAATTTTATGACGCTATTCTTGTACCAATACGGATGTGAAAATGCCACTATTATTTAGAGGAGATAACTTAAATCTGACGAGCATGGTAATACCCGTACTGATCACAATTCAAGAGGGAGTAAGCGAATGGGATTTAACGTCGCTTTCAACATATTTCAGTCCTATCGTGACGAACCAACTAATAAGCACCACCCAGCCAAGTTGCGTTTCAGCTACTTCAAAGAAGAAATTTTTGAAGCAGCATGGAACACACACCCTCAATCTACCCTATAAACCACAGAGGATAGCACACAGGAGACAGACAGCACGCTTACATGGGACAATAGAGACAAGTGATATTACAGTGCTAGACATCACATTATCAAGTTTCTGTTGCTTCTCAGCAAAATGCATTGAACCACAGGAATCCGTGCCCACCGAACTCCCACCAACCACCCGATCTATATTATTTGACTTTGAGTTTTTAAGTTTCGTTTGGAGGGCCATGCCACATAATGCATAAATATGATTCATTAAAAACAAATTGTTTTACAATCTTGCAATTATAGTTACATGTATACTGAGCCCGAATCGAAAGTGCTCATTATCAACACAGCATTTGACGTTAAACTGTAGAAATCGTCAAATGGACATATATTTTCTCTCTTGGGTGACCTGGGCAGGATCACAGAATGGAGATTAAATTATATTCTTGCAAAGTGTCGATACCTTTGAGAGCTGAGGGAGAAAAGTTCCCATACTGACATTATTCTATAATAAAATTTAAAAAACATCCAGTGTTTGCCCTCGTAATGACGTAGTGGCGTCATATGTACGGAGGATATTTATGATCAGTTTATACTACATGTATTTTGCTGGACCTTCCTGTATTGATTTTCTAAAAGTGCGTATTGTGGATGTTTAATTTCCATGCTATGCATTCATTTCGAATACTACAGGGAAAACATCAAAATTCAACGAGAGGTCAACTGCGAACTACACTCTGTTTCCAGATCTTGCGAAAATACTTAGCAGGGAATACGGTATGCCCCTTGAATACTAACTGTCTATCTCCGGAACAGCAAACAATTGAGAGCTGCTGTTTCATAACTTTGTATTTTGGGGTCGTGTTGAACCTATTTCCACAATTTCCCGAGCAGAGAATCATGGAAAAATTTAAAATGGCGTCCATGTGGAGTACCAAAAAGCGATGTTTTGGTCACTTTTGTTCACAATTCTTGCTTTTGTGATGAAACTATTTTATTTCGCATGAGACTATTATTCTCTAAGTTATTTCGTAGTTTTTGCGAAGAAAATATTTAAATAAAAAGTCGAAAAAGCTGACTGGAAAATCGCTGTCACTTAATCAAAGCGGCCATCTTGGATATTTTCTCGAAATGTGTGAAAGACAATATATCATTATAGCCATTCCGCCATACAGGGATGAGCACAATCGGTAAGTGAAATACACATTTACAACATTGTTAATGTTGAGGAGAGGTAACGAGTTCAAATAACGATGAATATAATGTTTGTTCAAATGTTCTGGGAGTGAGCAAGAAAGAGTTAGGAGGAGAAGGAGGATGAGGATGGGGGGAGGAGGGGGAGGAGGACGAGGAAGGGGAGGAGGAGGGAGAGGAGGAGGAGAACCCCATACTGATATATTATTATGTACCACCTACAGCTTGGGCAAATAAGCTACGATATTTATTTCACACGAATGCTCTGGCTGTTTTCTCAATAAAACTGGGCAAAGTTGACATTGGTATCTCCAGACAGAACAGAAGACTCAAATGAATTAACCTGCTATATCAGGGAATACATGTATGTTTTCGCTATTTGTATTGTATCATTTTGTCGAAAACACCTTACGTCGACTTACTCCCTAACATCATTTACTCCGGGAGATTTATTCAACAATCGCAAAATATAAGGAAAGAGGATTTGTCTTTTTCATTTACTCATAACGATATACCAAAGGGGTACTGAACCCCAAAATGCCTAAATCTCCATAAAACGCTAGATTTATAGCGGGTTCCAGAAGCTTTACCACCAAGCGTCCTTTAACTCTGTCAACGAGGGCCCTTCAGCAGGTAAAAGCATTTTGGGAAATGTATTGCTCCACTAGCTCTAGAACCTCTGGCGTTGAATGTATGTGGATGTTGAAACATAAAACTGTTTAACGGAAGAACTTGTTGCGAGAGAACACATACATTACGAAGATGTATCCAAAAGGAATTTCTCGGTTCTCTCTACTACAATCCTTCATCCGGACCTTATAACCGAATTAGTTTATTAATAGTATCGGCGTTCAAGAAAATAGATCGCCGATATATTAATGTTAGAAGCCGTAAACCACTCTTTATCTTTACTACTTACAAGGGATATAATCCACGGGATGTTTCCTTGTTGATAGAGTTGCCTAAATTTCTCATTAACAATATCTATGTAAAATTTGGCAACACAATATATCCTCAGTTTATAGGTATTCCAGTGGGTACTAATTGTGCACCGGTTTTCTTATATCTGTTCTCTTATGAATACGACTATGTGCAGACGCTTTCGAAAACCGACCATTTCAAAACCTGTTCCTTCTCATTCACCAAACGCTATTTGGCAATCTTCCCGCTGTGGATGATATAAATTACGCAGTGAAGGATATATATCCGTTTGATTTGAAGGAAACTACAGATAGTCCTACCGGCACATCATATTTAGACCTACATCTCTATAAAAATGAAACGGATCTTCTCCCTCGTCGACTTTATGACAAGAGAGATGATTACAATTTCAACATCGTTTGCTAGATCCTGTGTTAAATGTGACGATTTTAATCCACGTCACAAAATATTATTGCCACAAAAGCAGGGTTATGTTACCAAACGCCCTTGTCGTATGATCAGTTGGCATTCACCAAACATAATTCAGAATAAAGGTACTTAAACGTACTTTGAGAGAAAAAACCCAAACAACATTGTTAGCAGCGGTGCCTTGATAGTGTGCTTAGCTTGTATTATTTGTTGCTGATTTCCTGTGTCTAGCATGTTAACCAAATAACGAAGTGATTAACGCCCAATTCAGGGCGCAGTGAAGTTTCGGACCTACGGCCACACACGTTTTACTATCAATGATACTGCTTTGTCCATGAGGACGCTGACGTGGAGTGCTCAAAAACTTAAATCGATCGTTCATTTCAAAATTCTCCGGTTTCGAGTGAATTAGTCGATTCTTCCTTACTTCTATTTATATCACCCTGTGCTCTCTCATTGTTATTTATTATTTAATTATTTATTTTAATATTTAGCGCTGCAAAAGATCTTAAATGAACTAAGAAATGTACAGTGAAATGTAAATAAAACATTGAGTCGATGGGCCGCGAAATCCGTATGGGAAGCGACCCTTAAACTACAATTTCAATCGAATTATCAGTCCATCCTGTGGTCTTCAATGCCATCATTTGTCTGAATAACGGGGGAATCTCTAACGAAGCATCAAGCCAAGCTGCTGTCAAATAAATGTTTATCAAAAAAGATTTTCTCCGATTCTGATGTACTTTCAGAAGAACATAATGTAATTATATTCCAGACTTGCAGAATCTCGTACACTTCATCCCATGCATGGTCTTCTCTTCAGTGAGGGCATATGTCATACCTCAGTTTAACCAACCAGCGACCGAGTTCGGCGATGTTCCGTTTCACTGAGCCATGTGAGCTGTTACATGCATAAGCCAGATAGACAAATTTTGCTGTGAAAATCAAGCCACGCTTATTTGAACTATAATATTTCAGTATGTATCGCAAAATACATGGCATGATGGCATTTCAAATGATTAATAACTTAACTAAAAGCCGAAACATTTACAACTTGGTAACCTTTAAAATGGTCTGTTTATATGTTAACACATGTTAAAAAAGATAAGAAAATTGTAATTTTTAATATAATTTGGTATGTAAAAAAAGTGCCGAAATGTTGTGTGTCGAAATGTCGTACTCTTCACTTTGTGCCGAAATGTCGCGTGCCAAAATGTCGCATATCACTGTCGCGGATTCTTTTAATATTAAAACTTTTTCTTATTCTTTCTAATTATATAATCTGCGTTCTCAATAATAAAAAACAAAACATTATACATTGTATACAATTATTAATCCTATGTCACTCTCAATGTACCAGTCATATCCCTGTCCTCGCCATTTCATGTTACCTTTTTTTATTTTCACAAATATCCGCAGTACCCATTTTGCTTTAATTGCAATTTTTAGATAGAAAGAAAAGCTCACTATTAAAACAATCTGAAGGTACACTACGAGAAACGAAAACCAATTGAATAACATACATTTCCCAACTATAACCAAAGTGGTTCCATAAGAAAGCATTCGGGCCACACATGGGTTAATAATAATAACATTACATATCATATTATTTTGATGCCGACAGCCTATTTGAGAAAATAAGACAAACTATATACCAGTTATCGGAACAGAATGAATCTCTCTGTGGGTTCTCACTTGGGGTTAGGTTGAAATATTCCGAACAGAATGATCATGTGTACGGCTTCTCATCGTTGAAGCAGCAGTCCCAATGTTTGGGTTACAGTCGATGAAAGATTATATTTATTAATCCTCGTCAGAATGCACACACGCCGTGGTCAGTTTAAAACGGTACAGGGTATCGACGGTTTAACGGCATACAAGTATGGCTACAGTCAGTCAAGCAGCGCGTAGGCGTGTCTTAGTGTGACGTCATTCAGGCGGAACTACTTTCAATCGTTTTTTTCTCCAGCAAGTCACAGCCTTGGAAACTCTATACAAAACCATCGAACGAACGCAATGGTTTTTTCTCCGTTTGCTTTTTCAATGATTTGTAAAAAACCAAAGGAACCAATGATACACCCATCGTTCGTGGCATGGTTTAATCGAAATGGTTAAACGGTTAAATTAATTGCGCGAATTTTCCTCCCTTTGCCGGGACCTTTGGTCACTATGGTTCAAGTTATAACTGTACCAATTCTTTTGTTTTTGTTTCTTGTTTTGCTTTTAACACAAAATGCAGAATTGGTTTGCTAACAACTGGTCTAGTTATGCACATAATGTAATTCCCAGTTTTTATGTATCAGTTTTCCAGGTTGAGGCTGCCTGTCCAACAACTGATGCGATAATCGTCCAGTGCCAGCAAACGTACGCATTTGAACTCGGTACACTTCTTAACCTATTTGGTGGCCTGCGATCGGCAGCAGATGTCGAATCTTACTGCACGTAAGTATGCAAACCAATGACACATCTGATGATGTTCTTCGAATAAACATTAACCCTACCTGGCCGGGAAGTGGGGGGGGGGGCACTTTTCGCCCCCGCCCAACTGTTTTGTTTTTGCTCTTATCTCCGGAAATTGAGAGCTGAAACTCCGTGACTTTTTAGACTATCATATTGGGATCATTTTAGCCTATTTGCATGACCCCCCGAGCAGGGTAAATTCGAAATAGCGGCCATGTGGGGTGCAAGAAAAGTGTCGGTTTCGTCATATTTCTTCAAAATGTTTGCTTTTCTGCACGGAAAAGCGGGTAAAACCAATTTTATTTCATATTAGATTATGATTTACTAATTTATCAAGCAGTTTTTGTGAAGAAAAAAAATGAAGAAAATTTTTTTGAAAATTTTGACCGAAAAATAGTCCAAAAATGGTGGTCCTACTTCTCATCCATAAAGACCGTCTAATCATATTTTAATGTAATCCATTGTGGTGCTTCACATCTGAAAATGTGTCGTGTAATTCACACGTACTCAGAGTGTCTTGTATTCGTGAAATGTGTAAAAAAATTCGGCTCATGTTCGCCATACATCCCAGTAGTCTCAAATTTCTAATACAGCGAAACATGAGTTTTCACATCACATAAAATCTCTTGTACCATTATACCACGTTTCCTCTGCAGGCACACTATAGTTTGCTAAAAAAAGATTTAAATACGGAAATCTCTCAAACTTGTACGAACAAATAAGCTGCATTAATCTGTCTTTCACGAAAACCGGAAATACAAACGATTTTTATAATATGCTGGCGAAATATGCTAAAACAACCTACATGCACATGCATGTTGCCAATTCTTAACGTTTCACACGAGGGATTCTCCATCATAGCACAAATTACGTTAAACAAAACGATATTTTAGATCCTTGCAGAACATAACACCCTCGCCATAGTAACAACAAGACTGATTTGGATCAATAAGCTATAGAATATTTTGTCCGTTTATAATAAACACGTCATATTCATAATATATTGGAACAAATTAGACATGTTATGCATGTCATCAACCAAATTTTCGAAGAATGACAGGGTGGTATGTAGGCAGTTCGAGTGATTTTCGCATTGGATTTTTTACCACAAAAATGTGCACTTCACAAAGGGACGGATTCGTATAATAATACAAGGAGTCCTTTGACCAGTTTGTCGCTTTACAGTGTAAATTATACACTCAAGTTATGCAGAGAGGAAAAGCAACTCTGAGTAGGGATGACAATTTCATTCTGTATATTTCGCTGTTAGTTATAGCAGCTTCAGTTGTGTAGCCAATACGTGGTTAAACATTCTCTGTTGACCCTATCTGTCCTGGGTTTTTTGGGACCTGTCCAGGCCTGGGAGCGTGGGCGGCGAAATGCCCCCCCCCCCCCATAATTATTGTTCTTACCCCTTGAGCTAGGGGACTGAATTTTATTACACTATACCCTTGGGTCAAGCACTACCAGAAAATGTAAAAAATCCAAGATGGCCGCTTTGATGACGTCACAGTGACGTCATTTTCAAAAACGACATGTTTGGGTCGATTTTTCGGTCAGATTTTGCGAATTTTTCTATTTTTAAACAGGGAAAATTCCCTGTTTCTTGCCATGCTAGGTGAACTGGCTTATGGGTAATTTCAGAGGTGCGATCTATCCAAGCGGTATGGTTTTCATTACAACACCCCTGCGCAAAATGAGAGAATGACTGAAAGTTCCGCGTCACTCCGTTTATTGAATGCGCTATGAAGTAGTTCGACCTAGTTTCGAATAATTTCTCTGAATTAATCTCACGACGAGCCGTTTCTAGGTGCAGATATTGAAGAATATGTCGAATGCGTTTCCTGGACAACACTTCTGCTGATATCTTGAGAGATTTTCTTCGAAAGATTGTGTTTTGTCTGTAAACTGGTCAATATGGCACAGGTCGTAGTCACGGAATATGCCCACTTCATCTTCGGTTCTGATAGCCAATGAAATACACCGAATTTACGAAAAGACGTCATGTTTTAAGATCGGCTGAACCGCACTGCCAAAATTATAGTGCAGTCCCGGTGAGAGAGTTTGAAAAGGAGAGACGAGGAGGCAGTTTCGTTTTCGTTCCATCAGTCGACTGGAGAGTTTTGACACTGTGCGAGTGTGACATTCGGACAGATCGAGGTGTGTAAAACGTTTTATACCCGTCACTGAATTCATTACTTGTTTCCCGGCGCACACGTGTTAATATTATCAAATAAATGAATGTTGCAAGTTTCCGCGCTACTGCGTGACTGAAAGCATGCACATGGCATGACTGAAAGCCGCCGTTTTGTGTGCTAAGTTTGAAAACATTTCTTGCAAGGAAAACTTGATTTATTTCATCAAGCGAAAGCATCCTTTTTACTGCAATTTTCAAATTGACTGATCTTATCGTCCTGCATCATTTGTCATCCAGCAAAAGTAATGTTCTTGATTCTTACCATATCCGTAATGACAGCTCGTTGAACAGGTCAGGGAAAAGGACTAACTGGGATATATATCCCAATTGGGATAAAATATCGCAATTTGAATATTTTTTTCATACTTCCATATGTTCAAGCTGGCATATTGTGCTAGTAGGGGCCGGCTAGTAGTTCTTCTGTTCGTTTAAAGACATACAACAGTGGTTATTGATGGGAAGTATACTGCAACAACAGCATCAAAAAGTATTGCATGTGCAATTGCACAGATAATAATGTCGACGAGAAAAGGTCAGCAAAATTATACAATCGTATTGTCAGTTTTGTGAAGTAGATTCTATCTTGTTTTTGGTAGTTTTGATGCCGAAATCCGACATTGCCGTTTAGTATGAAAATCGGTGAAAATATCCCAATTAGGATATATTTCAATATCCAAACTTTGATTTAATATCTTAGGTGGGATATATACCCAATCTTAATACATTAATATCCTATCAATGCTCCCCAATCGTATATGTCGCTATGTAGGATCTTACTGATTTCAATTGAATTTTGTGTTCGGAGCGCCCAGCTCATGAATATTTAATAGTCTTATGACATCACAACCGCATTTTAACTACTTTACTTCAGTCGGGCAGGGGGGATAGGTTCATGGACTCAAGGTTACGTCAAGGACGAGTCCATAATTCTACCCCGCATTATGGAGCCAACCTGGCGGGTGGGCGGCAACATCAGAAGATTCCCCCACAGCTTGGCGTGTGCTTCGGCTGAGCCAACCAGAAAGCACTTGTCATTACGTTCCCTTCAAAGCACTATGAAAACCTCTCGGGATCGGTCAACACGCGCCTTACTGCAAGCCGGTTAGATCCTAACAGCGACATATCCAAATGGGGAAGCCGTTAGGATTTAATTTTAATTAGATTGGATATATACCCCACTTAGTGCTTTGCTCTGACCTGTTGAAGTTGACAAAATAATTTTCCGTTTGGGCCAGGCAGTGGAGGTAAATTTATTTTTTGATGTTAATAATGGTTTTCTGTGTCTGTGATTGAATTTTTTAGTAACGTAAGGGTATTTTTTCTGTGTGCAAATTTTGCTGAATGGATTTTAAAATAATGATTCGATGTACCGGTAGGCATACGTGTAATCTTGAAGAAGACCTATAGGCTACTTGTATTATTTTCTGGTTGTCAATTGCCACACAAATAAATTATGAATATGAATCAGATTCAGTGACTTCATTCTTGTACATGTCTACAATAACAATGTCATTGAGCTTTGGCTGCAGGTTGCTGTGTGCATGAATACATAAACCATGAATGAAAGCCGATCTGCTTCCTGGGCAACAACGTTCACTATGATGCGGACACCGACCTCTGCAATATTGTAGGGTTACTACCAAAATGTTATCTTGTTTAGTTCAGATAATATACAATTTTTAATCTTCGGTGTTGTGTTCTTTATCGGGGAAAGGTAATTTCATTGGGTTGTCAAACAATTGTGATAACAGTTGAACGCCTCAACAAAATTGTTTCCATCGTCCACTGGTACCACATATGCAACTCTCATTTGCCTAGACTTTCTTTACAGTATTGCTGAAGTATCTTCAATAATTAGAGCTAAGCTTCACAAATTCACATCACGTATGCAACGAGAGACACATCAGAAATATATTGAACAGGACCAATTCCTTCCCTGTTTTTTAGCAGCCTTGGATGCTTTCATTGCAATTTCTCCACAAAAACTGCATGAAAATTTAGCGAATATTAATGTGATATGAAATAAAATAGTTTTTGTCCACTTTTCATCGCGGAAAAGCTGAAATTTTGAAGAAATATGACAAAAACATCACTTTTCTGGTACCCCACCTGGACGCCATCTTGAATTTTCCCATGATCCTTTGCTCGGGAAGTTATGCAAATAGGCTCAAGATGACCCCAATAAGATAAACTATAAAGTCACGGAGTTTCAGCTCTCCATTTGTTGCCGTTCCGGAGATAGTGCAAAAAGTTTGGTAGGGAAGCCATAATGCCTCCAACCCACTCCCCCGCCTCCCCCCGCCTCCCCCCCCCCGCAGGCCAGGTATGGTTAAAGATCGCAAGATGCTCATTTAATAATTTTATCAAGAGAACATATTTATTTGTAATTATTATCATAAGTATAAGTAATAATGTTTCGGCGTTCTATAAAATGCTCTGAAAATTGAAGCTCTTCTTTTAACAGGGGATGTGTCGCAGTAGGCTAGATAGCTGCCAATCTTAATATTAAAACAGACCCAGAAACGGATTCTCTGAGTTAGATAAATGTTTCCTGGATGTGTTTTTCATCAGATTGAATAATTACTCCAGTCTGGCCCGGTGGCTGTTAAGAAAGTCCTACGTGGGTTCCGATGACACCAAATCGCTGTATGATTATCGAATTCAAAACTATTCACCATTAAAATTCTTTCTTTTTCTTTCAGTAATCACACAAAAATCATCGAATGCCTAACCCCTATAACAGTTGATTGCGCGGCTGGCGAATCGCTCTTAGACCGGCAAGGATACGACAAGGATTCTGTGACCAAAGCGTTCACGGGCTATTGCAACGACAGAGCTAGTGAGTAAACGGATGAAAGATAAATATAACGTTTTCGAGCACATTTAACGTTCGTTCCAGTGAACAAACTTTAGAGAGGCATGTTTCTTTACTAAAACTATAAGAATGCTCCGACTGTTTATCGTCGAAAATGTTTTAAGGCGTCACAGTACTTTATTTTCACGATATATTAACTTCTAAATGTTTTTTCATGAGCTGAATATGCAATGTTTACTTTATCATTTGGGAATAACTTCTCTATCTTAGCTTTCACACAATTGGATAACCAAAAAAGAGTGTATATTTTATGCTTTTCATTAGATGGTTCCTCTCAACATTTAATTAATTAACCCTACCTGGCCTGGGGGCCATTATGGCCCTCTACCAAATTTTCTGCGCTATCTCCGGAACGAAAAAAAAATGGAGAGCTGACACTCCGTGACTTTATAGTTTATCGTATTGGGGTCATTTTGAGCCTATTTGCATAACCCCCCGAGCAGAGGATCATGGGTAAATCCAAGATGGCGGCCACGTGGGGTCCCAGAAAAGTTATGTTCTTGTCATATTTCTTCAACATTTCTGCCTTTCCGCAACGAAAAGTGAACAAATACTAATTTATCATGTAGTTTGCAAAAATTGCAAAAATAAAAAATTCGGAAAATTCGAAAAAAATGCCGTTTTTGAAAATGAATTCACTGTGACGTCATTAAAGCGGCCATCTTGGATTTTTTTTACATTTTCTGGAAGAGCTCCACGCAGGTGTATAGTGTGAATAAGTTTCAGCCTCCTAGCTCAAGGGGTAAGAAAAATAAGGGGGGGCATTTCGGCCCCCCTCCCCCCAGGCCTGGACAGGTCCCAAAAAGCCCAGGCCAGATAGGGTTAACCTGGTCGATTTTTTTTGTCGTAAGATTCAATCTGTCTAGAGTATGACAGCCTTATTTAAGTGTCGCAATCCTTCTTTTGAATGCTTGAGAGTGAAAAGCTGGCTCAACACCATTAATGGTGAATTTCATAAAACAGAGATAAGTAAGTCCTTGTATTTCTACTGTTTCTATTGAGGCATATACAACCAGTTTCAGAGCCATGCTACTGTGTTTAGTTGCAGTTTCTGCTTGTTACTGAAAACAGTCACGTATTTTGCACCCCGGACTCAATTTCCAATTCGGACTGGTTTTTTTTTAGAAATTCAAATGCACCTGTTTTACAATCCCTCGAACTATCCAATGAATTAATTTTTGTCTATAACGTTCAATAACGTTACTGTTTCCAATTTCGGTTCTTGAATGTGATTACCACACAGTTCTAGACATGAATTGAATTGAATTGAATTTTATTCGCCAACAAAAGAAAAGTGAGTCAAGACAATAAGGCAATCAGGATATTGAGGCATTAAATTAAATGAAGAAATCGGTTTGCCAAGTGACATAGATTGGCGGGAATAAAACCCCCAGGGCTTGTTCTATCCCTAAATGAAGAATATAACATTAAAGTAGAAAGCTACAGTAAGATTTATGAGTGAAATAACGTAGCAATCGTTATTCTTTCGTATAAATTATATACAAGTAAAACACCTGGTAACTATTATGATATTAGGTCAAATTCCTACATGCTGAATCTGACTAACAACAATAATTAACCGTCACTCATTTGCCACCTGGTTACATATAAGTGAAGACGAATATATTAGTGTTAATGGCAAAAATATTAAGTCAGTTGCAATTTCACAATATAGAATGTAATTAGCAGTTGTATCAAAATCAATTCCCGAATATACAAATCGGCAACCCTTACTTATTATTGGCGGACAGTGTGGGCAAATACGAGAGTTTGTACATTATTCTAGGAGATTCTTCGAGAGCACGATATGACAGTGGCTAAGGGTCGTAATAGTACCGTATAATTTAAAATCGTCATAATATTCACGTGAACAGTCACCGTCCAAGCGTAATGCATCACCCTACGGAAAACGTCACGGAAATTCATTTCGGTTAACCCTATCTGGCCAGGGGGATTTGGGGTGTATCGCAGCCTGGGAGGCGGGGGGGGGGGGCTGAAAGTGCCCCACCTATATATTTTCTCTGCCACTGAGGCTAGAGCGCTGAAACTTACCACACAGTATCTTGGGTTCAGGTTAGTAGTGAATAAAGCGCAACCTGACGCACATTGACCTCAGAAATTTGCATATGACCTCTGTGACGTCACAGTTGGGTCGGCCATGTTGTAAAGCAAGATGGCGGTGTGGTTCGGGAATGTTCGGGTATGTTCGGGTTGTCATGTTGTAAAGCAAGATGTCGGTTGTCGGCCCTGTTGTAAAGCAAGATGGGGGTGTGGTTCGGGCGTGTTCGGGCGTGTTCGGGTGGTCGGCCCTGTTGTAAAGCAAGATGGTGTTGGGTCGGTCATGTTGTAAAGCAAGATGGCGTCTGTCGGCCCTGTTGTAAAGCAAGATGGCGGGGTTGGTTCGGGAATGTTCGGGAATGGGCTGAAAAAGGTATAAAATGAGGTGAATTTTAGTGAATGGGTTATAATCATTGGACTACTTTGGGGAGTATTTTTCACTGACCTGATTTGCCTGCCTGTCCAGTTCCAGTTCCTGCCTGACCAGCTCCAGTTCCTGCCTGACCAGTTCCAGCCATCCTGCCTGACTTGTAACCTGTCGGCCTGCTCCTGTCTCATCTCTAACCAGCCTGACCCGTGTGTTTGGAAGCATGACACGTGGAGAAGATTTTCCCTTTGACCCAGCAGTCCCTCCGGTAGAAGTTTTGCCTGAAGACGAGCGTGTGAGGGAGCTTTATCAACGACACTGGGCTACCATACGCCATTGTTTTCACCGTGACCGTCGTCTATTGGATTTGTATAACTTTCGACTGGAAGACTTCACCTATTTGTCTACTTACGCTGAGAGCATATTCAGAGACCAGGTGACAGCGTTCAAGTTGAATATGACATTTGGGTATATTTTACGGCAGAAGAACACGGACCAGCTGCGGTATTATTACCCGAGTAATAATACGTATGTGTTTGACCAGCCGTTCACGGTAACGGAAGAGATTTCCCTGCAGCCACTGCTCGAACAATTGACTACGTTGGATCCATTGCAATGGGCCCAGTTGCAACGTCCCAATACCGAATGGCTTGTGGAAATGGTGACTAACGTCACATTTTTTGTCACGAAAATGAGAGATCATCCTATCGGTGCTCCTGTACTACTCCCTCCTTGGCTGCTTCATCGATACGGCTTGTATGCATTAACCAGCGGGGCGCATGGGCCCTACAAAGACCGGAAATGTTTGTTTCGGTGTTTGGCCGTACATGTGGACGGGTGTCACCCTCGGAGTTGTGACAGAGTGGCCAATGACTATTGGGAACAGTATTTACAGCAGCAAGACATGGATCAGCGGCACTTCCGTGGCGTTCCTTTCAAGAATTTGGATGACGTGGAAACCCTGTTCAACATCAATATCTTTGTATACCGATTACAACAGGAGGACGATATATTGGTGGCTGAATTGGTTCGTCGTTCCACAGAACGGTACGCTTCTACCATGAAAGTGAATGTGTTTGACTACAATGGCGTGAGTCATTTTTCGTTGATATACAATATGAGCCAGTACGCTGAGTCTTACAGTTGCGCACAATGCCATCGGGTGTTTCACCGTACCTTCGACTTACATCGACACGAGAAGATTTGTACGAACGCTGTGAAGCGCGTCTATCCTGGCGGTGTGTATCATAATACGCCTACTATTTTCGAGGAACTGGCCGATGAGGGTCTCATCATACCGGAGGCGGACCGTTATTTTCCTTATCGGGCGTGTTATGATTTTGAGGCCTTATTGGAGCCCATGGACTTGTTTTCAGCCAAAACACAGTGGACGCAGCGCCATATTCCCCTCAGTGTGAGCATTTCCAGCAACGTACCTGGCTATGACGCTGCACCGGTCTGTTTCGTGTCTACCGGGGATGCCCATGAGTTAATCTCCCGCATGATGGGGTATTTAGAGGAAGTCAGTGCGGCTAGTACGGAATTGTTGGTGTGCAAGTTCCAGGACATACTGGATCAACTGGACGATCGGATTCCTATACCGGGTGTAGCGTTTAGTGATGATGAAGAGTCGGAGTCGGAGTGGGAGTCGGGGTCGCAGCCCATGCAAATGCAGGATGATGTGCCTTTACCCAAACCGTATGCGGAGAAATTGAAAGTGCGCTTCTTACAATACCTAGGTCAGTTACCGGTGCTGGGGTTCAACTCGGGGCGCTATGATTTGAACATGGTGAAGGAGTTTTTGTACCCTTATTTGGCCCAGGCGAATACCATCAAGTCGGTCATCAAAAAGATTAATAATCATATGGCCCTGACTACCACATCACTCCGTTTCCTCGATGTACGCAATTATTTGGCGCCTAATTATAGTTATGATCAGTGGGTGAAGGCGTATGACTGTGCACAAACGAAAGGTCGGTTCCCTTACACGTATATATCGACGCTCGACCGTTTGGCGGAAACACAGTTGCCACCGCGGGAGGCCTTCTTTAACGATTTGAAGCAAGTGGAATGTCCGGAAGACGCGTACCGTGAACTAGAGCAGGTATGGAACGACCAACACATGGAGACGATGCGAGATTTCCTCATATGGTATAATAACCTGGATGTGGTTCCTTTCCTGCAAGCGGCTGAGAAAATGGTTCAACTGTTTCGTCGTGAAATGCATGTGGACATCTTCAAGGAGTGTTTAAGTTTACCGGGTGTGGCGCTTCGCCATCTTTTTCAAGCGTGTCCGACGTACTTTTCGTTGATAGAGCAGAAAGATGCGGACATGCATGAGTGTTTAAAGGAGAACATTGTGGGTGGTCCGAGTCTTATATTCCACCGTTATCACGAGAAGGACGTGACTACTCTGCCGGGTGGAAAATCTTGTGCTAAGATTATCGGTTTCGATGCCAATGCGTTGTACTTGTGGTCACTTGCCCAACCTATGCCCAGTGGACATTATACACGTTGGTTGGCCGAAGGGCGGCATTTTACGCCCCAACGCGCTTCTTCCAAACATCTTGCCGACCAGTGGATAGATTGGGAAGCCTATCGACGGGGAATTACTATACGACACCAGACCAACGCCACAGAGAAGCGCATAGGCGATCGTCGCCTCCCCGTCGATGGGTTTGCCCTGGTGGGTAACACACCCACTGTATTCCAATTTTACGGTTGCTATTGGCACGGTCACGGATGCCATTTTAGTGCTGGGTGTTTCAACCACCGACGTGGGAAAACAGGTGAGGAATTACGGAAAGAAGTGGTGGAGAATGCGGATTATGTGAAGGAGAGAGGTTACCATCTGATTGAAATGTGGGAGTGTGAATTTCACACCCTGTGTGAGGCCCTGCCTCATTTACGGCGTTTCTTAAAAGAGCGTGAGTATCCGTTGAGTCGTCGCCGACTGCTGAGTCTACCCCAGATGTTCGACGCCATTCGTTCGGGGGACCTGTACGGTTTTGTCGAATGTGATTTGCATGTTCCCGACACTCTCAAACCTGTCTTCGCCCAGTGCCCGCCCCTCTTTAAGAACACGCTGGTGGGTCGAGATGATATTGGCGACACCATGGGGGCCTACGCAGATCAACACGAGTGTTTACCCCAACCTAGACGCATGTTAATTGGTAGTATGTGGGCAGAGAAAATCTTGCTGGGCACTCCGCTGCTGCAGTGGTATATGCGGCACGGTCTGGAGATTACGAAAATACACCAAGTCATACAGTACGTACCTCACGCCTGTTTTGCGGCGAATGCCGACATTGTCACGTGTGCCCGTCGTCAAGGCGACCAAGACCCCAGTAAGGCCATCATCGGTGAAAGTTTTAAACTCACGGGCAACAGCTATTATGGCAAAACGGTAACCAACCAGGATAAGCACGTGAACGTGAACATTTGCAATACTACTCAAGCCCGCAAAAAGGTCAATTCTCCTCTCTTTCGGTCGGTGCAGGTGATCGATGACGATACGTATGAAATCACTTCAGCCAAGAAGACTATCCGTTACAACTTACCCCTGCAGATTGGGTGTATGGTATACCAGGTGGCCAAGCTGCGCATGCTGCAGTTTCTATATGACTTTATGGGTGTCTATTTTAATGCATCAGACTGGCAACTCATAGAGATGGACACGGACTCAGCCTACATGGGCGTCTCTAATGCGGATTGGGAGTCCCTGGTGAAACCCGAGTTACGGGACCAGTATGAGATGGAACGGGACCAGTGGTTACCGCGACGTGACCATTATCAGTATGATAAGCGCACGCCCGGGCTCTTCAAGCTGGAGTGGAGTGGGGATGCTATGATTGCGCTCTCCTCCAAGACGTATTACTGTTACGGGGCAGACGAAAATAAGTTTAGCTGCAAAGGAGTGAACCGGCGCGATCCCAACATCGACAAAGCTCTTTACCTGGACGTGTTGCAAAGCCAGGCCAGTGCGAGTGGCACGAATCGAGGATTTCGCGTGGTGGACCATCACATACGCACCTATATCCAGCAACGAGACGCCTTTACTTTCTTTTATCCCAAACGAAAAGTATTGGCCGACGGTGTCAGCACTACCTACTTGGACTTGTAAAAAAAATGTGGAACATTAACTGTGGAGTCACGAGTTATAAAAACTGTAAAAGTCAGGATGGCCGAGTGGTCTAAGGCGCCAGTCCTAAGTGCTGGTGGGCACAATCCCGTCGTAGGTTCAAATCCTACTCCTGACAAACTTTTTTTGTACCTTAATCACTACTATTCTATGTGTACATACCCCTACTATTTGTACCCTGTATTCTATTTGTATAGAGTAACTCATTCTTGTTGACTTAAATAAAAAAGAGAAAGTCAAAACCCATCATTGGTGTTTTTTTCATCTTTTATTCAACGTCAGAACAACAACGTCATAACAATAGAACGTGATAACAAGGGGTCTGCGCGCGCACGCGCAGTACATTTTTTTAAGTTAACCATAAAACCCTCGCTGGAGGGGACTGGGGTCGACCTATAACCCTCATACTCGTGAGGGCTATATATTATTTAGCTACATACTATTAGATGTACCTCAAAACAGCAATAAGCACTATTCTCCTGAACCCCTGAAAATATCCCTAATATCAAAGACCAGTCAATATATCTACCCGACATTATGGTGCCACAATTGACATTCATCTTGAATTTGGTGCTCATGCTGTGATATGAATTAGGTCTTTGGATTATCGTGTTCATTTCATCAAGCAAATTTCTACGTTCCCACTTCGAACTCACCTTGATATATCTGGCCCTCTTCAATGTAAAAAGAACTTATGAATGGACACGAGACGTCCCTCACCTCAAAAATATTTGAAATTCGAAATGGGTCGCACAAGAGCGTCATTGATTGGCTGACTTATATAGTGGGCACCATATTAGGAGGAAGGATGCTGTTAATACAGGATGGTGTTACTCTAATCTCAATCGACGTGTACGTTCTGATTGGTTTCGTCTCTCATTCATAGGCGAAATGTACAGCTCGGAATTTGAACGCTGAAGGTGGTCAGATAAATCAAGGCAGGTTCGAAGTGGGAACGTAAAAATTGGCTGGATAAAATGAAGATGTGGATTATGGACACAGATTCTTTAATGGACCACGGCTGAATATTGAATGACGGACATGACGCTTGTATTTCAATTGAAACGCTATTTATTATTTAAAGGTGAAATGCAAAGTTTTTAAATTCTCAGTTTCACATTTAATATAGGTTGAATAATGATAGATATACCAGTATATCTACTTCACCTGAATTATTTGAATTATCTTGTCTGCTAGGATCTTTTTGAAAGTTGGTACACCTAGATTTGCAAAACGTCATCGCGTATCTTTCTTTGATTGTGATGTCACGTCAGACCAGCCGCCAGGAGACTGAACATTACAAGTATTGACGAAAGGCCGTGTGGTCTGATGTAATGTCACAAACCAGCGTTAAACAAGGCCAGATATACAATGTGGATTTCATCTCTGAAATCGACATGGCTTGAGATACCAACATCGAAGCACTTTCAAAAGCTACCAAGCATGCCAGGAGGCAGAATACTTCAAATAAAACCAAATGAAGTAGTTAGGCTGATATTTCAATCATTAAATTGCCCATGAAGAATATGAAAAGGAAATATGAAAACCTTTACATTTCACCTAAAATTATTTATACTTCCAAACATCATCATTGCTTGACTTCGAATATTTGAAAAAAAATATGATGAGAAACAATAAAACAGGCAAAATAAATAGAGTATACACAGGCGAAGATCTCTTGTTTTAGTGCTCGGAAATACGATAGAACGCGTCTCTGGCCATGTAAGACCCCTGAAGCTTCCGGGCCTATTCTCAACTATTCTGCTGTGATAGTGGTCCCTCCAATCACAAATTGCTTCGAGGGGAAATGCTCCTCCTACAGTGAGTGAACAGAGACACCCACCAACATACCACTAGATCATAGATCGACAGGAAAGCCTCTCTAAAATGGAGGATATAAGGGTCGTTTTCACATGTTTGCCAAGATGGCAGATCGATGTATTTTGTTATGGCAATGATTGTCTATTCCACTCTTCCATAACAGATTTCTATGTAGGGAGTAGCCTTATTTTAAGGGCAACTACAAAAGGGGGATAATGGGTCATGTACAAGAATTTAGGTGAAGATCAAAATATCAAGGTCACTGCTAATTCAAAATCAGGAATTGCTTAAAATCACAATTTGTGTATGAATGGATACATTTGGGCATTTCTGTTGCATACGATTGAGGTTAAGGTCAACATGATTCGAAAATCAGGACACTGTTTTGTTTTTCGAGTGGATACATTATGGAGATATGTTAAAGGCCACTCTTGCTAATTTTTTAAAAGCTTTGTTCCATAATATGGTACTCGCATATTCTTGAGACATGGTGGTAATGATAAGACAGAAATCGACATATTACATATGCATACACACATGATGACAATATTGATGTCTTTTTTGGCTGTAGCCCGAGAATGTGTCCAGTGTGAAGCTTGGCATAAATGACAGAATTATTCTTGAGTAATGGTAATTCAAAACAAAAAAAGGTGACAAAACGAACAAATTTGACCCCCAACAAATAGGTCAATCTCGCTCTGTCATAAGAGATGGGCGTCGCCAGGATTTCTTCAGAGGGCTCTGTTTCCTATGCTTATTAGAGAGCCCATTACCCAGACACCATGTGCAGGGTGGCCCAACATTGGCCCAATATGTTGA